>JALJEG010000001.1:1613593-1641369 GCA_023653615.1 Apiotrichum siamense
GGGGGGTGGGGGGGCGGGGGGGGGGGGCGCGGGGGGGGGGGGGGGGGGGGGGGGGGGGGGGGGGGGGGGGGGGGGGGGGGGGGGGGGGGCGCGTCGGACGGCGACAACAGGTTGGCGCGGTCTCCAGCAGCAACGGCAGCGCTGCTCTGCCCCACCCTGTTCACCGGCGGCCGCCGTCGACAAGGACCGTCTGCCGCGTCCCACCACGCGCTATCGCTGACACGGGCACGCCTCGGGATGGGACCGCGAGAGGAATCGCAAGGGGGCACGTTGGGGGTACTCACCGCTCATGCGGCCGCTGAACACGAGCGGCAACATGCCGACCGCGGCGCTGGCGGCAAACATGGCGACGCTCTGGCCGATAAGAGCGAGGAGCGGCATGGCGATGACAGGTGGCGTGGGGATGGAGGGCTGTGGGAGAGTGTGCGAGGCGAAGAGCGAATGGGGCGGGATGCAATCGGCAGCCTGAGATAACTATGTTGCGCAAGCAATTCTGGGCCCCGAGCGATGGCGCAACGGCCCTGCATGTGATCGCCCGGCGCACAAACCCCCCAGGACTCTGCACCCCGCCCAGCCGGCGCCTCGCCGTCTGCGGTGACCGCGCAGGTCCTCAATGCCCAACGTCGACCTGGCACAGTTCATCATTGCTATGACATGAGCTCATCAGGACGACTGCGCCACGCAACGCAGCGAGCAGCGCACACCGCGGCGCGCGGGCGCCGCAGACGCTGGCCCGGGAGGGGGGGACACGGGAATGCAGCGCCAGTCGGCGTCGTCTCCAGCGGCGGCTGGCAGCCCACGGGCTTCGCCACCCACCGCGGGCCGGGCCCAGAGGGCATCTCGGTCAACACGCTCATCGTCTCGTTTGCAACGCTGTTGGTCGGCATGGCAGGTGGTGGCGTCGGTGCTGCCGTCTGGGTGAGTGCCCCGCGTGCGATCGGACATGGCGTGAGAGGGGAGAGAGCGGTCGACTAGCGGTTGCGGCTGCTGTGGCCAGCAGTGTGTCCGTGGGGTATTTCTTGAGCTCGGCAGTCGGGGGCTTGGCCGCTGGGTCGAGGCCGCTGGGGTCGTGTCTCGGGGATATCTACGAGCAGGAAGCGTCATCCCGCACACTGCTCGCTGACTTGTGCGTTTGGCCGCCTATCTGATAGTGCGATCGATCTGCCCATTGTCAAGCCGCGGCGCTCACACTCCAGGTGGACTCAAAGGTCGGCACGCTCGCGGCAAACTCGCATCGCGAGATTGAGGATCTCAAGATCATCAGCACGCTCGCGGCAAACTCGCATCGCGAGATTGAGGATCTCAAGATCATCAGCACGCTCGCGGCAAACTCGCATCGCGAGATTGAGGATCTCAAGATCATCAGCACGCTCGCGGCAAACTCGCATCGCGAGATTGTGGATCTCAAGGTCCAGGTTGCATCCGTGAGTAGCTAGCTCATCCGAGATGCTGCACAGCAGGGCACAGCAGGTGCACGTGTCCAGAGATGCGGCTCCTTGTCAACGATCCACGTTCTGATGCGCTGCGTCTCCTGCTAAACGGCGTCTCCTGCTAAACGACACGCTCCCAATGGCCTCACGCCCCTTGCCCGCTGTATCCACGGCCTGTATCACCCCCCGTCGGACGGCTCCTCTACGTCTACGTTCCCAGCTCGAGGGAACCGTCAGCGCGCTCCGTTTTGCATCCCGACCTGCGTTGCCGCCGTACGATCCATGGGGTTCAAAGTAGCCAGTAACCACCTTGCCCCATCCGAGATGTAAACCAGCACCAGTAGCAGGCCGAGTGTCGCCGGCATGACGTATGGCAGTGTTGCCAGTACGCCACCTGTAAACTGGTCATCAGCACCACTCTGCGCGTTCTTCATCTGCATGCATGTTGCACGATGCAGGAGACTCGTATGCATGGACGACTCGGCAGGGAACGCTGCTGGCGGGTCTTACTTGGTGGCATGGTGCGGTGGGACCCAATCATAGCCTGCTCAACACACCGCGTGCCCCACATCCATTCCACGATCCCCACACCCACAGCCGAGCCTACAACCGCCGACATCGGTCCATCCGACCATCGGCTCATCCATCCACTCCATTCTCTTCGTCCTCATCCTCCACAGAACACCCCCCACCCGCTTCCCGCCATGTCGCCGCCTGCCACTACCGGCTCCGCCTACTCGTCGTTCCCCACCCCGGGGCTCGTCCCCGGCGCGCGCGAGTTCAGCAGTGAGGACTACTTCAACACGCAGAAGCCGCCGGCGCATCTCGCCGAGAAGACCGAGACGATGCGCAAGTTTATCGACAAGTGGGCGGCTGTCAAGGACAAGAAGGTGGTGCTCGTCACTGTGAGTCGGGTTGAATACCATCCCCGGGACCGCCGGAAGCTCGTTGTCGGGCATGGCTGTCCGTTGCGGTCAATGTGGTCCTCCCCGATCGGACCGCAAGAGTCGTTATTTCCTGTGGACAAACCTTCCGATGGCCGAGGGATCATACCAAGGCCCATGATGGTCGAGGCGCAGCAGCGCTGACATAGACCTAGAGCGGCGGAACTACCGTGCCCCTCGAGTCCAACACGTATGTCATAATGCCCAACGAGGAGGGCGTCGCTGACAGAGCCGCAGTGTGCGGTTCCTTGACAACTTTTCGGCTGGTGAGTATCTGTCTGCGATTCCAATGCAGCGATGCGGCGTGAGCGCAGCCCAGGCTGATAAGCATATCCGCGACCGTCCTATCTACGGGGCGCACATAACACTCGAGACTGACACACAGGTACCCGCGGCGCGACGTCGGCCGAGTACTTCCTCGACGCGGGCTACGCCGTAATCTTTCTGCACCGTCTGCACTCGCTCCGTCCGTTTAGCAGGCACTACAGCCACTCGCTCAACCCATTCCTCGACCTGCTCGAGATCCACGGATCGGGCACGAGCGCCGACGAGGTTGTTGTCACCCCCTCGCATGCCGCCAAGCTTCTCCCCATCCTCAAGGCGTACAATTCCGCGCACGACAACGGCACGCTGCTGTCAGTTGACTTCCAGACGGTCAACGAGTACCTGTGGCTGCTGCGCGCCGTGTCTGGTGTTATGAGCCCGCTGGGACGCCGCGGCATGTTCTATCTCGCCGCAGCCGTGTCCGACTTCTTCCTCCCGGATGACCGTGTGGTGAGTGCCGAGCCCCACACAGTTAAAGAGTCTTAGTCTCGGACGGTTAAACTGACCCACAGGCCGAGCACAAGATTCAGAGCACGCATGGTGCGCTCATCCTCGAGATGGATCAGGTGCCCAAGGTCCTCCGCCCACTCGTCCAGGAATGGACGCCTGAGGGCTATATTGTCAGCTTCAAGGCAAGTACCTCCGGCATTCCTTGGCCTATCTGGCCTGCCATGCTGACCCGCCGCAGCTCGAGACAGACGACAACCTGCTGGTACCCAAGGCACGCGCCGCGCTCGAACGCTACGGGCACCAGCTTGTGATCGGCAACGAGCTGCACAAGCGCAAGCACGAGGTCGTGTTCGTCGAGCGGACGCTGCACAACAAGGGTGCGGGCAACGAGCGGCTTACGGGCGCGCTCACCCCGCCGCTCGACTCGGGCGCCGACAAGCAGTTGGGCCCTGGTGCCCGGTTCGCGGAGACGTGGCTGCGCCTGTCCGAGCTGGCGCCGACCCGCGTCGGGCACGAGGAGGTCGAGATTGAGGAGTTTATCATCAGCTCGTTACTCCAGCGGCATAACGAGTGGATCAACCTCGGGGCCAAGAGAGCATAGAGCTGATGATGACCACGATGACGACGGTGACGACAACGACCAAACGCAAGACGAACACAGGAGAAGCACAACCGAGTAAGCGACAAAGTAACCACCACCAGCTCTTTTGTCTCCAAAGCGAGAAACAAAACAACAGAAAACCACCTGGGCTAGATTATTAATATCATCTTCTTCATGCATGGTGTCTGGGGTTACACTCTTCTAGGTATTTTATAAGAAACTGTCCACGCCGCCGCTCGAGAGGGGCGACACCATCCCATCTAGTCATCCTCGTAATCGCCTAGCAGCTCGGCGTCATCGTCAATCGGGATGGAGCGGTACGGCGTATTGCGGCGGAACAGGCCCTGGATGAACGGCACTTGCCTCTCCACAACCGACCACAGCGCCGACACGACACCCAGGATAAAGTAGGGGACGGACGCAAGCGTGCGCAACGCGTTGGTCGCCGACACGCCAGAGTACGCGCGGTGCTCGCCGAGGCGGATCGCGCCTGGCCGCTGCCCCTTGGTTGCCCACCACCAGCCTGCGAGGCCGGCGAGACCGAACGGCAGGATCGCAATCGATGCCCAGAAGAGCGCGCCAAGGCTGCCAGCCCGCCCGAGGCCGGGGCATGCGTGCTGCTTGCCGCGGTCCGGACGGTCGCCGCCGTCGCACGACGAAAACGCCAGTTTGCGGTACGGTGTGCGCTCGTACCAGAACTCGGCGTTCCCGATACACTGCTCCTCAGCCGTGTCGACCGGCAGCGCGGTTGCGCCCAAGACGAGAACGCATTTGCCGTTCGTGTCACGCCGGTAATTGAACTCGCACTCGAAGTCGGCGGCCGTACATGTGCAGTTCTTCACAATCTTGGAGAGGCTCTCGGGCCGCTCACCAACATAGCAATCTGCCTCGCGGAGGCGACGGTGGAACTGCGTCTGACGGCCAAACAGACACTTTTCGTCCCGTGTCTCCGACGGACTCCACAGCTCAAAGTCATCGGTGTTAGGGTTGTCGATGTCGAGCTTACCTGGGTCGTGGTTAGCCGACGATCATCCCTCTCGTGAGACTTACATTTCTTCTGGGTGAGAGACGAAAAGTCGAGGTGGACGAGCACGCTCTTGCCGTTGTCACCAGCACGCTGGCCAATGAGGAAGAAGCGTCGCGACGTGTCCTGCGGCACCGTCTGGATCGTTGTGATACGCAGCTTCTCGCCGAACGAGTACGACTGCCACGTCAGGCCCTGGTCGGTCGAGTACAGCACGTGGTCCACCGCGTCTTCGTCGTTGACGATCACGAGAATCGAGCCCGAGTCGCCAAACTCCCACAAGTGCGCGTCCTTGTGCACCTCCTCCCACGTGAAGCCGCCGTCGCGCGTGAGGAAGACGTCGCTGTCATCGTACTCTGCAAGGTTCTCACCCACGTTGCCCACCGCCATCATGAAGCCCACCGCGGACGGGCTGCTATACGTTGCGCGTGGGTCGCGGCGTTCAGTGTAGCCGTGGATGTGGAGGGAGCAGGACACGGACGTGCAGTCGTATTTGTCACCCAACGAGTCGCGTGCTGGAGGACTCAGTGGACGCCATTCGCCGCCGTCGTTGAAGGTGATGCGTGACTGCAGCTTCTTGTTTCGACTCGCGTCGGCGTGGTCATAGTTGGAAACAACATTCGCAACCGCGATGCCGTCCAAGCCTGTCATCTTCTCGAAATCGGCGTAACCGGCCTTGTTGCGGTTGACGTGGGGAATCGACAAGCTATAGTACGTGCCGTTTGAATTAGACTTGAAGATACTGCCCCACTCGCGCCCCTCGACGCCGTTCATTGTCATGTGCAGGAAGACCGAGTCAGTGCGGCTCTCCAGGATCGTGTATGCGTGATTGTCGATGCGCATACCCGGCGGGAACTGTGCCTCGGCATAGTCGATGGCGTTGAGCGATACCTGTAGCGCGAGCGTGCTGCGGTCCTGATTTAGTTCGGCGACGAGCAGGTACTCGGAGAACGAAGCAAAGCCCACAATCGACTCGAACAGAACCTGCTTGTTGCGGTAGTAGTTGCGGCCGGCAACGAGCTGAAGGTTGTTCTTCTCGCCGGAGATTTGCGAGCCCCGCTTTGTCGCATACGATTCGCACAGGATCATGCGCTCGTCAATCTTGAGGTTCTCGCCGCGCGCCCACTGGCAGTTACGCACATACGTCTCCACTTGTTGGAAACTGGCCCCGTGGTCCGTTGAGTAGTAGGCGTTGGCGTGGCAGTCCTGCCCATGGTCGTCGCAGCCCGCCGAGCCAGTGTAGATGAGCCAGTCAGAGTTGGTGGGGTGGAAGTCCAACAGAGGAATGCCGAGTGTGTTGGGGTCCATGTGGGTGCCAAATTTCTGCCAAGATGCGCCCGTGTCCTTGGTATAGTAGATATTGCGCGCCTCGGCCTCAACAAGATAGGCGCGGTTGTTGTCGTACTCGTGCATGGTGACGAATGAGAACTTTTTGTTTTCCACAGGTTGAGCCCACGAATACCCTTCATTGCTCGACTGCCAGACTGTCTGGTCCGCCAGCTGAATGAGAATGGTCTGTGAGTCGGAGAAGTAGCTTTGGAACACGATCCTCGAGTCAAAGTTGTGCACGACGTGAGAGACCTTGCCCTCCGGTGGACGAATGCCTGTGCAAGGTTTCTTGACCTTGGCAGCCTTGTCTTCACCCCCGGTGCAGGTGTTGCCTGGAATCTTGCGGTAGCCAGAGGATCCCTCGTACGTATCATCCTTGTTCTTGCATGTACCAGGAGGCACAACCTCGGGCCCCACGGCCACACATTTGCCGCTCTGCCGCACAAAGTTGAAGTCGCTGCTGTCAGAACACAACGAACTCTGCTACAACTCACCACTCAAAGTCCTTTGCTGTGCAGGGACAGTTCTCTTCGCGAGCAACGGGGTCCTCAAACTTGTCGCCGACGTAGCACTTGGCGTCAAGTTTACGACGCTTGTACCATTGCTTGTGGCCCATGATGCACTTCTCGCCCTCGCCTCCCTGGGCATACCAGTTCTCAAAGTCACGGTCCTCACACTTGCGGTTCTGCAGCTGGGCAAAGTCAAGGAAGACGGTGACAACACGGCCGTCCTTTGAGTCTTTGCGGGAAGTCTGGCCAATGATGAGGAATTTTTGCGAGGTAGAGTCGGGAATGGTGGTCAGCACGGTGACACGAACTGTGATGCCGAGGTCAAGCTTCGACCATTCCTTCCCGCCGTCATACGAGTAGTGAACGTGATCCGTATACTGCTCGTCGTCGGCAATGACGAGCACGCTCCCTTGGTCGCCAAACTCGTACGAGTGCGCACCCTCCTGAATCATTGTCCAAGTGACACCGGCGTCCGTTGAGAGGAAGGTGTCGCAGTCCGTGTACGGCAACAAGTACTCTCCGACGGACCCAACGCCCATGGCGAATCCGGGCGCAGTAGACGAGAAGACGGCGCCCAGGTTGTGAGGCGTAGAAACCGAGTGCAGGTGGAGGCTGCACTTCTCAAGGTCGTTGCGATCACAGTCCCAGTCGGAGCCGTCCTGCTTCTTCTCCGGAGCACGGATAAAGGACCAGTTCGAACCGTCATCGAACGTGAACCGACTGGAGAGCTGTTTTTCTTCTCCACCCGATACAACACGCTCGCGGTTGCGTACAACGTTAGCCATGCCAATGCCCTGAAGGCCAGTGAGTTGCTCAAAGTCGACAATGTCGTATGCGTTGCGGTTCGTGTCTGCAAGTGATTCGACAAAGTAAGTCCCTTCCGCAGAGGACACGAAGAGGGTGCCGATGTGTGCCGACGGCGAGGTAAGGACGTCAACTGCGATGGATTCGGTTGTCGACTCGACAATGGTATAGCCATTCTCCTTGAGACTGGGGAGGGCCGAGTGGGGGAACTCGGCGTGTCGCCAATCGATACCGTTGGTGCTGACGAACAGCATCATCGCGTCATCGGCACGCTTCCGGTCGACGGTCGGAGCAACAGCGACGACCAAGAACTTGCTCACGACAACAAGGCCAGCGATGCCGACGGCGCGCTTGCCGATACCGAGGTCTACGTACTGCTTTGTCTGGAACCAGTCCTCGGAGCGGTAGAGGCGAGAGTTTGCAAGCTTGTGGTTTTCGGCGGGCTTAGTGTCATATGCCACACAGAGCACCATCTTTTCGGGGGTATCGACGACCTTTTGGGTGCGTGCAAACCTGCAGCTCGCGACCATGCTGAGAAGCTTTTGCGGCTCGGTGCGGAAGCCGTCCATCGTGTAGAATGCGTCGTCCCAGCATATCTTGCCCGTGCCCCACGGCGTGTGCGCTGTCCGCTCACAGGTCCTGCCCTGGAAGATGATCCAGTCTGGGTTGGTCGCATGGAAGACGAGCGGCTCGGCGGACGTGGTCGCCTCGAGCGGGGTGGAGAACGTCTGCCACGTCTCTCCTTTGTTGAAAGTGACATAGTTCTTCTCCTTGTCGTCGCTGATAAGGAATACCGTCTTCTTGTCATGCGGGTGCTCGATGAGCCGCTGGACGTTGCTAACATCCTCGACCTCGTTCCACGTCTTCCCCTCATCGGGGGACCGGTAGATACGCGACCCCAGTTGGTCGTACATGAGGACGACCTGGAGAGGGTAAGCATGTTCTGGCAAGAATGATGCATGACTCCCGGAGCCGCAGACCCACTGGTGAATCGTCAAAGTAGAACAGTTTTGCCGGCATGTTCTTGAACCTGTTGACCTGGACCTCTGGGTCGCCTGCTGCTGCTGTCGCAAGCAGGGCGAGGGCCGAGACAAGGAGCCAGAGGAAGGAGCGCATGTCGAGCTGGAGGGAGACGGCGTCCAGTGATCTCCCCGGTGCAAATGCCATTGGTGCTGCTGCTTCCCTCTGTGGGGTGCGTGCAATGGCGGTGCTGCAGCTGGAGGTGGATGCGGCGGACCCGGGTGGTCGCTTCAGAGCCCCGACGACCGCGGAGGTGGAGGTTGGGGAGAGCGGTGACGGTGACGCGGCGGCGGAGTTGGGGGAGGGGAGAAACGGGGGCGATCTTTGGGGATATACGGCGAGGAGGACAATGTGCGGCGTGTCTGTCTCGAGATGTGGGTGTGTCCGTTGGGAGCGGGCTGCCGGTGATGGTGAGTGCGGTGGTTGTGATGCTGACGATGCGATTGCGAGCTGCGGTGCTGGGCGAGATATCCCGCGGCGTGTCGGACTAGCGCTGCGACGCGGACCCGGCGCGCGACTGCCACCGCGGCACGCCGCGCAGGAACACGGGAACCCTGGGAAGAGATTAGCAGCGCGCTTTATTCAACACCCCCACTTTCACAAAGTTGGCAGGGTATATAATCCGCGACTTTCTCGCGCTGCGTCTTCCCTCGTCTCTTCACTTGCTCGACAGCGACCACAACCACATCCAGTGAGTACCCTGATCCAGTCTGCCGGCAGCGACAACCATGGCGAGCACGCCGCATCCTCCTACATGATGTTCTTTAACTTATCTACATTGTCCGACTCTACTTGTGGAGAAAACCTATCAACAAAAACCTGATCACAATCCCCCCCCCCCTTTCGTCCATTTCCTCTCATGTGTTGCTTGTCGTCTCGTGTGGAGACTTGATACTGACACGCGCCACAGGTTCTTCCTCTCCTAGTCTAGCATAGCACTGTTAGATTAGACGGTGGGAAACGGTAGTCGGTTCCAGCAACCGTACGTACACACACCCTGTAGTGTCCTTTGTAGATTCTTGTTGTGGTTTCTATGGATGCACGGCTGAGTGCCTTCAGATCAAAAAGACCTCCTGGCAACGACACGCGACGGCGCACACGACTGCGCGATAGGGAACTGATTTGGAGCCGCCGAGACGAGAACAGCTGCGCGACCATGAACATCTACCGCTCGGCAGCGCTGGCGCTCGACCACCTGGACAAGAACAAGGGTTCGGTCAAAGGCTCTCTTGCCGCGGCCAAGGTGCAGGGCACGCCGGCGGAGACGAAACGTGTGCTCGCCTGTGAGTGGGATGAGTCGTTGTGTCTACCTCGATGCTGACCGACTAGTGATCATCGAGACATTAAAATGTGAGTGCCTTGCTTCGCACCGTCGACGGAGAAAAAATCTTTTCTGCGTCCCCACTCACACCCAGACCGGGACACGATCAACACGCTCCTGCAGACCGTCCCTCTCCAAAAGCTCGAGAAGGACACATTCCGCAACAAGGCCACGCCGTCGAGCGCCAGCTTTCTGTGTGTCCTCTTGCATGACCTGCTGTTCAAGGGCAAGATCGAGGCGTCGGACAAATGGGCGCCCAAGGCGGCGGTGCTGCGGCACCAGGCGCGGCTCAAGGCCGAGCTCGTGCGCCTGCAGATCCGCGCGGGCAAGAGCAGCGTTAAGGACCTGGGGCGCAGCGGGAGTGTCGTCGAGGCGCGATATGTGCGCTGGAACCCGAATGCGGGTATCACCGACAACAGTGCGGACTGGAGCCTCGATGCCCTGCACGCGCATCTGGCTGGCAAGGGCTTCAAGCTGGCCACCGACGCGACGTACCCTGTCCCCGATGGGACGTACTTTATGGACCCACACCTGCCGGACAATCTGCTCGTGTTCCCCGCGTCGACGAGCTGGTGGGTTGGTGACAAGTGGTACGCGAACGGCGCGGTGATCCTGCAGGACAAGGCGTCGTGCATCCCGGCTGTTGTGATCATGGATGGGTGGGAGGGCGGCGACGACGGACTGCCACCGACAGGTACCGAGTCGGGGGCCGAGTGCATCGACGCGACGGCTGCACCGGGGAACAAGACGAGCCTGATGAGTGCGCTCATGCACAACCGCGGCACGCTCTACGCATTTGAACGCTCGCCCGTGCGCTACAAAACACTCACAAAGATGCTCGAGACGGCGCAGTGCACGAACATTATCCCGACACGCGGCGACTTCACCGAGACCAACCCGGCCGACTATCCGCGCGTGACACGCATCTTGCTCGACCCGTCGTGCTCCGGGTCTGGCATCGTGAACCGCCTCGACTACCTCGTCGAGAACGAGGACGACGACGAGGCCAAGGGCAAGGAGGGTGAGAAGGAGCGACTGGAGAAGCTCGCGGGTTTCCAGCTGCAGATGATCCTGCACGCGTTCAAGTGTAAGTCTCCCGGTCGATCGCAAAGCTTACTCGGTTTAGTCCCGGCGGTGAGCCGCATCGTGTACTCGACCTGTTCGATCCATGCGGAGGAGGACGAGCGTGTTGTCGCTGCCGCGCTCTCGGCCGCTGGCGGAAAGTGGCGCCTCGCCCCGCGCAGCTCTGTGCTGCCCTCGTGGGAGCGGCGCGGGCTAAAGGAAGAGCTGCCCGAGGGTCACGAGAGCGTGGTCCGCTGCATGCCCGAGGACAAGACGAATGGGTTCTTTGTCAGCTGCTTCGAGCGCGTGGACGACGGGAAGGAGGTCGTCGCTACGCAGGGCATGAAGGGAAAGACTGGGACGAAGCGGCCGCGTGAACAGGAGGAAGAGGCCATGGAGGACGAAGAGACAGAGTACGAGGCGGCAGAGGGACAGGAAACGGAGAAGAAGGCCAAGACCCAGGCGCAGATCGAGCGCAGCCGACGAAAGAAGAAGCTGCAGAAGAAGAAGAAGAGCAGCAAGTAGGGCAACGGTGTGTGGTATGGAGTTTAGAGCTGCGACATGGGATTGATTGACTGGCATGGTCATGAAGTGCTCTTGACCTCGATTCGCATTTGCCACACGTACATTCAAAGCTACTGATAACTAACTACTGGATCGACTCGTCGCTGAGTGTTTATTTCTCTCACGACACCTTCTGCACTCGTAGGGTCAATCTCTTGACTTGCTGTTTTGACTTGCTGTTTGATTAGGCTTGAGCGACACTTCTTACGTATGGCCCTCGACCAACGCTGGGATCTCGGCACACCACTCGGGGTCCACGCCGTACTTGAGGGTGTACTTGTCGTGTTCGGCCAGGTCGTGGCGCCAGTTCGCAGCGAGGAGGTGCGCGCGCGGGGACACAGGGTGCAGGGGGTTGGCAGCAGCAACGTGGATGACAGCAAGCTCCGCAATGTCGTAGCGCGAACAGTGGTTGAGGCGGAGCATGGACCAGGGCGTCGTCGTCGTTCCCTCCTCGATGTAGCCGAGAATGTTAAAGCGCTGGCGCCCGACGTGCGACTTGCGCGTGAACAGCAGGCCGGCCATGTCCTTGGGGAAGCCATGGAAGTTGACGACGACGGGTGTGTCGGTGGTGAAGAGCGACGCAAAGCTCTCCTCGGTGAGGGCGTGCGGGTGCCCGTTCATGCCGCCATGCTCGCCAAGAACAAGCAGGTCGTTGACGTTAACAACGCGAACGCGCACGCCCTCGTTGCGCAGGATGGCCGCCGCTGCAATCACTTCAAACGTCACCTCCACGCCGCAGCCGACGAGGACAACGTCGGGGTTGCGCCCGTTCTCGGTCGAGTAGGCCTCCCAAACGGACGCACCGGCGACGCAGTGGAGCTCGGCCTCCTCGGGCGTCAGCAGCGTACGCGACGGGTTCTTGGACCCGACGACCAGGTTGATGAAGTTCTTGGAGCGTAGACAGTGCGCAACGGTCGACACGCTTGTGTTGGAGTCGGCGGGGAAGTAGATGCGCGCGAGATTGCGCGGGAGCGAGATAAAGTTGCCGATCAGGCCCGGGTTCTGGTGCGAGTAGCCGTTGTGCTCCTGGCGCCAGAGCGTCGACGACTCGATGTAAGTGAGGCCGGACACCGGGGGACGCCATTTTGTCTCCATCGCCATCTTGACAAACTTTGCGTACTGCTCAATCATCGTCGTTACGATGCCCAAGAAGGCCTCATACGACGGGAAGAGTCCATGGCGACCAGTAAGCGTGTAGCCCTGGAGGAATCCCTGGAGTGTGTGCTCAGAGAGCATCTCGATCTGGGGTGTGAGTGCTTCAGTGACGACGAGTCACTCACGACACGGCCTCCGTCGGCCGCAGTCTCGGGGTCCCACTGGAAGTTGCGGTGTGTGATACGCAGAGGAGCATCCAGCTTGTTGGACGTGATCTCGTCCGGGGAGAAGATGCGGAACGTCTTGGGGTTCTCCTCGACAACCTTGAGGAGGTACTCGCCGACGCTACCTGTTAGCTGAGACAACAAGATCAGCCCACACTCACGCCTTCATGTTCGACACAATCGTGTCCTTCTCATGAACGTATGGCTTCCAGTCGGGCGACACAAGAGGTGTGAACCCGGCATAGGTCGCCTTGACCTGACCGAGACGGTGGTGGGGGTTCTTGGGGATGATGCGGAGCGCCTGCTCGTCAATGACCTGAGCCCTGTCGGGGTGGAAGAGCTCCTCGGGCTTGTACGACTTGAGCCAGTTGACGAGGAGGTCGAACTCGGCGGGGTCCGTCGCGGCCTCAGGCAAAGGCACTGGAGGATCAGCAATGGCGACGGGACATTTTACCCACCCTGGTGCGCGCGCCACGAGCCCTCGACCGGGTTGCCATGCACGGCCTTGGGACCCGTCCAGCCCTTGGGCGTGCGCAGGATGATCATGGGAGGGCGAGCCTTGGTGCCAGGCTTGCCGGAGCGTGCTGCATGCTGAATCTTGCGGATCTCGCCGAGCGCCCAGCGGAGGGACGCGGCCATGTCGTAATTCACAGCCAGATCGTTTTCCGCGTTGACAGTAAGGTTTGGGTAGCCCGGGTACTCTACAAGGCGAACCTGGTAGCCGTAACCCGTGTATAGCGCCGCGAGCTCGAGGTCGTCCCTGATAAGATTAGCATTTGGAGGGACGAGCCGCGGCTATCTACTGTTTCTTCCCTGTACGCACATGGTGCCCGGAATGGTGCGCTCGCCAATCTACACTCGTTAGCCACAGCTCCCATACCACCCTCCAACTCCATGCTTCTCACCTTGTAGCCATTGACATGGAGAATGGGAATGACACCGCCGCTCTCGGCGGGGTCGATGTACTTGTGCCCATGCCAGGCAGTCGCCGTGGGACCAGTCTCCGACTCGCCGTCACCAATCACCGCGACAGTGATGCGGTCGGGCGCGTCCATGATAGATCCATACGCGACGGCCAGGGCGTAGCCCAGCTCACCTCCCTCGTGGATGGCGCCGGGGGTCTCGGCTGAAACAGTTAGAAAGAAACATGTAGCTTTCAGCAGCTGCAGCTCACCGTTAACGTGCGACGGGAAGCCGCCAGGGAACGAGAAGGCCTTGATAAACTTCTCGAGGCCATCCTTGGTCATGGGGTACTCGGGGTAGAACTTCTCAATAGAGCCCTCCATGAAGCTCGTGGAGAGGACAGCGGGAGCGCCGTGGCCGGGCTGGGCTGGGTGAGCCATCTTTCACCGCGACTCGCGCTTGAGCTCTCAAAGACACTTACACCAGTAACAAAGATCCACTCGGGCTGCTCGCCCTGCGCCTCGAGCTCACTGATGAGGGCGCTGGTGTGCGCGTACGCCAGGTTGAGGCCGGGGCACGTACCCCAGTGGCCGAGGAGACGCGCCTTGATGTCCGAGGTCTCCAGGGGGCGGGTGAGGAGGCCGTTCTCGCGCAGGAAAATCATGGCAGCAGAGCTGGGCATCAGCGACGAGTACAGGTTGATGACCAGGGGACGGATACCCCAACTCGCCGAGCTTGCCTTCTCGCCCTGGGGCCCTCCAGACCAACTTACAGGTAGTTTGCTGCACGCTGGTAGGTCATGATACCCTCCATGTCGATTGGGGTCTTGCCCGACGTGAGGGCCGTGAGCTGGGGCTGGAGATCGACAAGGAGCTTGCCGACGACCGCCGGGTCGAGTTGGGACGCCTTGGGCGGCGTCGTCGCGTCGTACTTGCCGGGGGCCATCTTGGGAGATGCTGTGATGGGTTGAGGCGAGGTTTGGTTCTATGCCGTGTCGTCCCGGGCTATGGAATAGATACGGAGTGGACAAGGGTAGCGGAAAAGCTCGTCGACGAGAGTGAGGCCAAATAGAGAGCATGAGAGAGACATCACCTCTCCCCCGGATCTCTCCTTTATGTGTCTGGGAACCGGGGGGGGGGGGATCCGTACCTATTGGTCAGAGGCGCACCGCCTTGGGGCGCGTAGCAATGTCGAGTGTGATGGACAATACGGGCCGCGGTACTGCTCAGTCCTCAAACTCGCCGACCCCACTCATTGTTTCTATCCTTGGGACCTGATGTCCCTGGCGAGGCGAGGGCAGGTGCTGGGTTCGGCGTCGCATGGTGGCTCACTCCACTGTACGGCGGCGTGCAGGCGAGGAGCAGACGCATTTGAGCCAGCCGCCAATTGCCGAGATGGCTGCGGCAGTTGCGCCGCCGGCTCGGGAGCGCGTTCATCGTTGTCATTGTTCGGCGCTGGTGACGTCAAGGGCTCTTGGGAGCCGACCGAGGGGGCCGTGGAGCCACTGCGAATGAAGACCGACGAGGACACGCAGTCCATGTACCTTATCTACCGGCCGCCGACAGAATGCCGAAGCGGGTCGTTTGTGCGGTCCATTTGTCACGGCGTGTAAACATTTGTCCCAATCTCTGCAGAGATCAGTGACCGTAAGAGCCGAAAGTGCAAAGACAGGGCCCGAGTTCCTGACTTGTACCAGCTGCCAACGTGCAAGGCGCGCTCCTCGTCAACGGCGTCCGACTGGATCTCGCACACCTCAGGGGACAGGGGACAGTGCATCCGAGACATCAAGCACACGTTTGTGGATGTGCTCCAACGTCGTGACCTCTCTCATCGGCTGCTTGTTTACGCTGCCGAAGAAACGAAAGACAAAGGTCCTCGCCAGAGCGACACTGGGGCAATTTCCCGTCTTGTGAGCTTTCGTCTTGTGGTCTCTATGCAATCACAATGCCGCCCAGCTCGCTTAAAGATGGAATGTGGGGCAATGTCACATAGAAGGGATGTTCTCCGCTTCTGTAGCAAGCCCCGTCGTCCGCTGGACAGGCAGTGAGAAACACGACGCGAAAACCTCGGAAAAATGAAACACTGGCCTGGTGTGTCTTACTCCTGGGGGGCTCTTGTGTTTGGCGGAGATACACGCATGTCCGTGTTACATTGCCCCCTTGCCGTCACCGTTGGCCACAAGGTCGACAGTGAGATGAACAATACGACTATTGTTGTTGCGTCTCAGCACCTCCTTTCACGCCACACCCATCGAACATCGCACGCCGCGCGACGGGAAGACTTCAATACTCTCAGAACCTCTCCATTGCTCTCTGTCATCTCCCGATCGCCAGCTACCATGTCCTACGACGAGGTGATCATCGCGGCCATTCCGCGCACTGTACTGACTGCAGGACCCGTACATCCCCCTCGCCCAGCGCGGATGGGGAGATGTCACGCCCGTGCCCCAGGCTGATGGCGAGAAACCGTTGCTCCCCATCATGTATTCTGAGAAGTGTGAGTGAGATCTGGGGGCGCGTTGTAAGCGTTCTGGAGACGCTGGACGCCTAATTGTCCGCGTACGTTGGATGGCAAGTGCTGTTGGTGGCGGCTTTGTTCCTCGCCTCCATTGCCGAGCAGCAGCCAGAGGATCCGAGGATTCCATGTCTTACTGTCCACTACTGAGGCTACAAACGGTAGCTAATCACGACCCCAGACCGCGACGCAATGGACTATTTCCGCGCAGCCATGGCCACAGACGAGAAGAGCGAACGGGTGCTCGAGCTCACAAAGACGATCATTGACATGAACCCTGGACACTACACGGTGTGGTGAGTCTGAAGACCTGAGAATCCGGGACATACCTGCCGTGCAGCGTTGTACATCTTTCGGGACTCACGACACTGGTACTCTCGTCCTCGTGTGGGATGGCAAATGCGTCTTTCAGTGTTGCAATGGTAACAGCCTTCTGATGATCGCTAACGCGGCAGGCAATACCGTTTTAACACTCTCATGGCCATTAGGGCTGATCTGGACGCCGAGCTTGGGATTATGACTGAGTTTGCCCGCGAACACCTCAAAACGTACCAGGTGTGGTGAGTGCAGCTGCTTCGCCATGTCCACGTGCTGATGCGTTTCCCTAATTTGCCATCAATGTTCGACATTTCTTCAATATCTAATCCCTTCTCGGCCTGTGCTCGTCCCCTACGCAGGCACCACCGCCTCCTACTGGTCACTGAGCTCTCGCCGACAGACCTTACGTCCGAGATCGAATTCATTCATACCTCCCTACTCCCCGATCCCAAGAATTATCACACCTGGGCATACCTGCACTGGATGTTCTGCCACTTCTCCGAGCTGGGTCGCATCACAGATGAGATGTGGAATGCCGAGCTCGAGTGGTGCGCGTCGCTCCTGGCGGAGGACGGGCGCAATAACTCGGCGTGGGGCTGGCGCTACTTCCTCCGCATGGCACGGCCAGGGGCTGCGGGTGCCAAAGACCCCAAGAGCGAACTGGAGTAAGTTGCGCAAGTGGTCTGAGGTGGTCTGAGCCACGCTGATGTGCAGCTACGCGCTCAAGGAGATTCACCGCATCCCGCACAACACGTCAGCATGGAACTACCTCCGTGGCGTGCTGCGCGTTGCCAACTTTCCCCGGTCCCCACTGCTCCCTGTTCTCGCGCCGTACACGACCGGCAGTGTCGTCGACCTTCCTCCCGACAACATCGAGGAATCGGCCGAGTGGCCGGCGCGCACCACCCCCGTTAGTGAAGACACGACGACGCCCGTGCCCGCCGCGCTCGAATTCCTGGCCGACGTGCTCATTGAGCAGCACAAGAACGCCGAAGCCGCTCTTGTGTTTGCCCAGCTCGGCAACGAGGCCGACCGTATGCGCGCGGCGTACTGGGATATGCGCCGCGCAGAATGCGCCAACGCGTAGAATGGTGGAAAGTTGGGGTTTGGGTCTGGTTTTTCGTCGGGGATCAGCAGTTTCGCATCGCTTTACAACAGCGCGTCCGGTATAGTCCATGTGCATGTATTCTCTGGGTATCAGTACCAGCGGGCCAGTGTCAGTTAGCTTCCGAGGCCTAAAGGAGCTTCCCGGCTGTCGTTGGACGAGCGGAAGCAAACCAGCCCGCGCCCTGAGCGGTATACAAGATGAGGATGCATTTGGAATGGGATGTCTTGCCTTGGTGCCCTATCGATCGTTGAGCTCGATCACCTCGGGGTCGGCGCTCCACGCAATGTCGAGGTCAGAGTTCATCTCCCGCTTGACACACATCTGGGTTTGATATGTCAGCCAGGTCGCATCTCTTGCGCAGCTTCCTGCGGTCCACATGCGTACTCACCTGCTCGGCCACGCCAACCATCAGCACGGCGGACAGTGCCAGCACGACCCAGACGAAGAAGCTTGTCGGGAAGCTCTTGGCGTAGTATGTTGTGAAGATGATGTGTATGAACACCAGGGTAAGAGAGAAGTCAAGGATGTGTGTCGGGCGTCGGATGAGGTAGTAGAGCGCAAAGACGCTGTGTGTGTCAGGCCCCTGGAGAAGAACGACGACGTTCGGTTCAACGGGTACCACTCAATCCCTTCCGCTGCGTCGGGCTCCGCCGCCATCCCTCCAACCCCCATCACCTTCCGTCTCGTACTCACTCGACGCCGGCAGCCACGATCCAGCTGAAACCAATGACCCAGCCGCGCCGGTCATCCACTCCATAGTCCCACGCCGGCGTCTCTGTCGCGTCGCCGCCCTTTTCCTGCTCCGAGCTCGAGCTCGAGCCTGCCCCCGAGCCCTCTGACGACACCTTCTTGCCCCCCGCCCACGCGCCGCGCAGCTTCTTCCACGCACCGCCACCTCCCGTGTCGACCGCAGGCCGCGCAGCCATCTCGCGCCAGTCCATGATGTGCGCGACCGTCTGCGAGCCCCCGCTGTACTCGAGCAGCGAGGGCGTCGCGAAGCCGGTCAGCAGAGGCGGGACGACGAGGGAGAGGGTCAGATAGTGGATTGCCTGGAGACAGATGATCTGCGGGTGTCAGCGGAATGAGCGGCGGAGAGACGAAGAGCCGGAGCAGAACGGCACTGAACTACTGCGCCTAACTGCGGCGCTGCGGATAGGTCACTGGCCAGGTCGAGCGGCTGCAATGGCCTTGAGATACCCGCGCTGCTGGCATCGCACTGTTGCCTCACACGCACTTGTGATATGATGCTGTCAATGTCAGTCTGCGGCGCTGACCAGTATCTCCATACTTACAGGACCGGGTCCCAGCCCTGCACTCTCATGGTGGAAGGGAATATGTTGTTATCGAGCGTCGATGGTGAATGCGGCAGAAGCCATGTTCCAGGGTGGAGGCCGAAGTGGGTGGCGTGGGTCCAGGCTGCCGGATGGAACAGTCCAAAGCCGGATTGCGGAAATCCTTAGCTAAACATATGTTCCGCTTCATCTTCCCTTTCCTCATCCTCACCTAATACTCATCCTCGCCGCCAAGCCCAGTTTGGTCTCCCCAAGATCCCCATCTCTGACAACATGTATCAGCCCCCGCACCGCCGGGGCAGCAGGCCCCCGAGCGGTACAAACGACGAAGATCGCCCTCACGTGCCTAGAAAGTTTAGTGGGCGTGGGGCTGTAGTGAACGGCACAGGCGGCATTGACGGTGCAGTGGGGGATACCAGCTTTCCCCGACCACCCAGGCCGGTAGGTACGAGCTCCCTGCCACTCCCGCGCTCGCAGGTGTCGAGAGACACCGATGTGCTACCGCAGCTGCCCGAGGGGTTTGTGAGCGTGCGCCATGGGGCGCCATCGCTCTCGCTTCCAGCTATGGGTTCCGCGAGGCTTGAGGGAGATGAACGCTTCCATGGGCGGCCGCATGCCCATCGCTTTTCCTCGACCCCTGTCCCCGCTGCGCCAGGCTCGCGGCCTGGCGGCACGCTCAACTACCGTCGATACTCGCCTGCGCCATCGGAGATGGAATTGCTGGCGTCTGTGTCACGCTCAGGAGGGGACGGCGCGGAGGGCGACGCGCTCAAGGACTTTGGGACGCAGATGCGCTTCCGGGCGTATATCGATGAGAAAGTGGGTGCATATCCGCGCCATCGGGCGCGGCAACTAGATGCTAGCAGATCTCTAACCTCCCAGATTCACCAATTCCATCATTCTGAAGAACAAGGTGCTGTTCAGAACATCGTCCTCCTGTTTCGTGAGTACAATCTACAGGGTGGTTGCCGCCTTCTGAGCCCGTATTTCTGGCCCCACTGACGCTGATAGGTAAACTTCGAGAAGGAATCATCGCATCTGGCCGCTTGGATTTCTTCGCGATTGAAGGTGTGTCTCGTTCCCATTCTGATCCTAATCAACCACAGCGTTCGAGTCCTCAGTGCGATACGCAGTGATTGCACGAGACGCACCACAGCTACTCTCCGCACTCAGCGGTCTCGTTCCCGACCTGTACTTAGCTGTGGACGCAGCAATCGCCGACCGCAAGGCCCAGGGCGTGCCCGAGCTTTTCGCCGACAAACTCGAGCTGATGATCAAGATGAAGGAGGCATGCGAAAAGCTGCAGTCCCCTGGCTCAGGCCACGCCCACAAGACGGGATGCAACCATAAGGGCTGCGTAGGCGTCGGACACCAGCAGCCAAGGAGTCCCGTCGCGGGGTTAGACGCACCAGACAACCGCTCGCACTTTGCGTCGCTGCTCCTGCTGTATCACCTCGTGCACTCGCCGCGGTTCGTCTTCTGGGACACGTACCGCAGTTTAGTATATCCACCAAAACGCACATTGAAACAGAGAGACTACAAGGCGGAGCTCCTGGAGACCGTCGAGGGCACCAGCTGGACACGAGTCACCACCGTACCCCCGCCGCCCTGCACACTCGAGCCCTTCACGACACCCGAGAACCTAACGTTCGCACGATTCGCCGAGCGCGAGCTGGCCCCCGAGTCGTTTAACCCCCGCCGCTACCGCGGCATGGTGACCGACGAGGGTGCACACCCGGATGTCGAGCATGACCACCCCGAGGCGCTGGAGCTCGCACTCCTCGCCTGGGCGGAACCCCGGGTGCGCGAGATGGCAGGCGAGCGCCTGCGGCGCGCGTACATGACCGTCAGCGCCGCATGGGTAAGTGACGTGCTCCACCTCGGCGGACCAGACTATGTTACTGTGTGGGCACTCGCGAACGGTGCGAGCGTCAAGGACGGTGTCGTCAAGCTCCGGTAGTGTGTGGGCTGGCGTCGGGTTTGGAAGGCGCCAGGTATGCATCTGTAGAGTATCTGAAACATTGTCTGACACATTGTCATGTATTGCGTACAACTGGTATCCCTCACCACGTAGCACCGCCGGAGTATGCATCGCCGCGTAGCAGCGCCGAGGGAGTTCAACTCCGGGTCAGCACACACCAATGGCTGTCACCAATGTTACCAATGGCTGTAATGAAGTCAACAAAGCATCGCCGGCCCCACTCGGAGCAACAATCGGGCCTAATCTCGCACCAGGGGCGGCGTTGGAACGGAGTTCCCCAATGCGGGTGTCCATGACGCATGTTACGACATTGACGCTAGGTGACAAAGCAGGCCGAACAGCTCGGTGTCCGCTGATGACGTTTCCCCGCTCAGTTGTCTCCGTTCTCACGTTCGAACTAGGGTTCAAGGTCGATGCAAGTGAACATATGAAGGTGATGACATGTTCGCAAGCAAGAAAAAAAAAAAATGTGGAAAAAAAACTAATCATATCATAAGGGAGCGGCATCTGTAGCCACTCCATCTCCGTCCTCCCTATCCCCAGATCTCAGAAAAAAAGTCCTCCGGGGTTATGGACTGCAGTCCACGGTATTATGGGTACGCTCGAAGATTATGCAAGTTTGTTTGTTAGCGTCAAGTGTTGGGTCTGATGCGTGCACGATGCCGTCTATGCGGTTGGGCGTGGTGTCGTGCGGAGGAGCCTACTGCAGCGTGTCGAGATCTGTCGTGGCGACGAGCTCCTCGGCAGATGCAATGACGCGGTCAATGGACCAGCGCTCTGACGTGTACTTGAGATTGAGAATGTCGCCAATTTCGTCACATGCGCGCAGCAAAAGGTCAATGTCCGTCTTGGTGTGCGAGGCCGAGAGACAGAAGCGGACGCGGGACGTGATAAGCGGCGTGGCACTGTACGAGTTGTCAGCTACTCGACACAATGGCTGGCAGTCCATAAAGAGACTCACGGGTAGGCGACGATGACAACCGCAATCGGGGTCTTGTCAGGGCCGAGACGATTCAACATCATGCGCGAAAACATGCCCATCTTGCCCGGGTTGTACAGCAGGAGAGGAATGATCGGGGAATCGCGATGACCGTAGACAATGAAACCAAGTTTGCGCAGACCGCTCGAAAGGTAACGGGAGTTGAAGGCAAGGCGGCGCAACCTCTCGCGGCCCTCGGTGCCATTGGCCATGCTCGGGGGGAGTGTGAGCCAGCTGGGGAGCTCCTTGGAAGGAGCTGGGCCGAAGGACTGGTGGCGCGACCAAATGGAGACGGCATCGGAGTCCTCATCGTCAATGTCCACGGGGTTGGCGAGGGGTGGCGCGATGCCCATGATAGCCGACATGGACGAGATGATCTGGGTAAGGATGGGCGGCGACATGGCCTCGGCGTAGCACATGGCGTGCGAGCGCACGCGCAGGCGGTCGATCATCTCCTTGGAGCCAGCAATGTAACCTCCAGCAGCACCAAACGACTTGGTGAAGGTACCCATGAGAATGTCAATCTCACGAGGGTCGACGCCAAAGTAGTCGCAAACACCGCGGCCGTTGGGGCCCATGGCACCAACAGAGTGGGCTTCGTCGACGTAGAGGTAGAACTTGTAGCGGCGCTTCAGGTCAAGGATCGCAGGAAGGTCCACCAGCGTGCCCTCCATCGAGAACAGACCCTCGACGACGACAATAATCTTCTTCCAGGGGCGGTGGGTGCGGGGCTGTCCCTGAGCGATGCAGTCACGGAGGAGCTCCTCGAGCGCGTTCATGTCATTGTGCTTGAAGGGACGGACAGAGGCGCCCGACAGGCGGACACCGAAACGGATGGAGGCGTGGTTGAACTCGTCCGAGATAACGAGGCAACCTTTGTCGACAAACGCAGGAATAGTGGTCGAGTTGGTAGCAAAGCCCATCGAGACGATCATTGCAGACTCGGCACCAACAAACCGAGCAGTAAGCCTCTCAGCCTGCTGGTGCAGGTCAAGGGTGCCAGCGTCGTGGCGGGCTCCGCCACCGCCGACACCGTAGCGACGGATACCCTCAGCGACGGCATCGGCGCATCCACCAGTCGACGAAGCAAAGCCAAGGTAGTTGTACGACGAGACGTTGAGTGCACGGGTCTGGGTGCCAGCGAGGTGGAACGACTCTAGCGAGTCGTTCGAGTAGCGGTCAAGGAGTAGGATCGTGCGGCCCGGCACGGCGGTGACAGGACGTGAAAAGCAGTCGTCAAGACGGATCTTGAGACGGCGGATGTAGAACGAGTCAAAGTCCGAGTTCAATGCGGCGTAGCCGTCGCGAGGGAGAAGGTGTGCGTAGTGCTGGGGGTAGAACTTCTTTCCAAAGTAGTCACGAATGTGGCCAAGAAGAATGAGCAGCATGTACGACATGTAGGTTGTGAGGAGCACGTAATACGGTGGCTGAGGCTCGACCTCGGGGTGAACGGGCTCCTCGGTGTGGTACTGCGATGTCCAGCGATAGTTGGGGTTGTTGCAGTGGCCAAACTCCGAGTGCTTGTACTGTGACGACGTGTGGACAAAGGGGGTTGTCAGGTAGCCCTTGTACATGATGGCCAGCTGGTCGTCGGAGGGTGGAGCACCAACGCTCTGGTACGAGGACGCGTACGAGCTGATTGTGCTCTGGTCGCTCAGGTCCTCCTCTACCTGGTGGTGGTTAGGGTCGCTGTCGTACGTGACCTTGGGGTCGACATGCCGGGGACGGGTGATCACGTCGAGCAGCGACGAGCGTGCTGTCGAGTTGCGCTCGGGGCTGAGGACCTTGGGGCCGTTACGGATGCGCGATGCGGCGGTCGCGCCAGGCGAGCCACTTGTTGGCGACGCGGACCCGCTCTTTGACGATCTTGTGCGGGGCATGGTGGGCGGGTTGGTGGGAGGGATAGAGTTTGGCGTATGCGTACGAGAGGCGAGACGGCCGGTGAAGTGGGAACCCGGGACACGCGAACCGGTAGGCAGACGACGAAGAAAAAAAAAAAAAGTTGCTGCCGGTCCCGTCAACGCAAGTGGGCGATGGTGGGTGTTGCTCGATGCAGAAGCAGCTCTCAGCGGTGTGTGCGGTGGTGGGTCGGTCGCTGGTGTGGTGTCGGTCGCTGGTGTGTTGGACGAGTAAGGGTTTGGGCAAAGGGACAAGGACAATGGAAAGTGCCGCTGCTGCCAGGCGGTATCGTCTTGTCACACACCCAGGTGGTGGTTGCCGAGCGGAACAAGGACGGGGCTGCGGACGTGATGACTGGCGACGGGGGAGCGGCTGGCGATGTGCGCAATGTGCCCGACGACGACGGCGGGGTGATTGGAGGGGTATGAGATGGACGAGGACTGGATGGAGGAGAGAGGTCGAGAGGAGCGAGGGGGGAGGGAGAATCGCAAGGGAGAGAGGGGCGACGCGGGCCCTCCTGGTCACTCGGACTGGCCTGGCGGGCCCGGAAGGAGGTCAGGAGCGCCACACGGCTCGGCTCAGGGTCGGTTGGGTGGGGGGAGCAGATAAGCAATCGCGATAAAATCGTCATGCTGATCGTTGATTAATAAAGCTACAAATTTTTTAATAACAATCCTCTGCACAATAGCCAGTTTTGGCCGTTGTGCGGGCCATGTCTCCGTGCTCAAAGACCCTCCCCCCCCCCTTGCTCACCACGAGCCAGCGCTAGCAGCAGCTGTCTCCCTTGCCACCTCTCTGCCTCAGGAAGCGGGCTCAAACAGCGGCGGTGGCGCGCGTCTGGCTTGTCTTGATCCCTTTTTCTCCTGTGTTTTGGGCATCTAGCGGCGGCCGGAGCGCGCGCGCGGGGGAGGGGTCGCCAGTAGATGGGTCGCGTAGAGGTGCGGGTCGCGAGTGTACGGGTCGGGTGGTGCGGCATTGCCCAGGCGCACATGATCACACGAGTGTTGCGTGGCGCGTGGGCCGTACGCGTCCACCTCGGCGTCAGCCCCCGCTGCGTTTGCATTACTCAAGCTCCGGCTAGTGCCAGGGCGATCGGGCAGCTGATAGCAAGCTGCGGCAAGGCCACTGTGGCCAGTGTCCGGCCGCACCCCGGTATATATCCCCCTGGTCACGCGTCGTGCGCGCTTGCCTGTTTCTGCCCGGTCCTGCACAGGTCGCATTCCGAGCTGACGCAGCGGCGCGGAGCGTGGACCGTGTTACCAATCCAGCGTGCCGCCCGCCGCCGGCGGCAGTGCATCGGGGAGGTCGGTGATGTGTCATCAGCCGCTGACAAGCTAGCCTGCGACAAAACCCCACCCCCAGGCACCTTCGTCCAGCCCTTTCGTGGCACTGTGGCCCGGTGCCAAGCTGCACGAGCTGCACGCCGGGCCCCTCTCCTTCCGATACCCGCAGTACAAATCGGGACCGCCAATGATGGGCCGCCTGTTCATCATGCTGCAGCCCCGTCGTACACCAGTACGCCAGATCCAGGCGGCAAGGGCCAAAGCCGCGTGCCGGTTGCCCAAAGATCCCACCCACATGAGCAGCGCAAAACCGACGTGGCCGCACAGGGTATCTACGGCATGCGGGCAAGCGATCTCCTGGGCCAAAACGGATCTTCCCGGGTCGGTTCCGCCCCCGCTCACTTTAGACTTGCAACTGCCGCAAGAGCGACCGAATGGCTCGTGCCGGCCCCGCTGCTTCGGATTACGCTTGTCGTCGTTGTTGCGTAGCTCAGCCCGCTAATCGTGCCCGTTGCCAAGGGGGGGTTTGGGGCGCGACAACCCTCGCTCACAACGTGGCGCGCGGATCATCCCCGCCGCTCCACGTGGCGTGTGGCACTTGCCTTCCGGCGGCGGCCAATCATCCGATCCGGGATGTCCGGGGCTCTACCATCTCCGCACTCCAGGATGGGAAAAAATAATAATAATAAAAGTATGGCGAGCAGTGTCGCACTGCTCTCTCATGACCACTGACAGGATCGAACTGCCGACCTCCGCATGAACTGATAAGCGCTGCTGCTTATTAGTACGATGCTCTAACCAGCTGAGCTAAGCGGCCGTTGTTTGATCGCTCGGGATCACGTGATTCACTTGCGCCTGGACATGCGGATGTGCTCTTGCTGCGCCTGATGGGACGTGGGGAGACGCTATGTGCGTACATGCGTCATGTGTGGGACGGGGGTCAGATACGAGATAGGAGGCAAAGGGAACAAAACGAACCCAAGATAAGGCGAAACAATGAGCAGTCTGCTGGCGTATCGTTTTTGGTTGTTCTCTGGTCGATGAGCAGCAGAGCGGAAGATGGCAGAGCCACTATCGTGTTGTCTCCGTTGTGTTTTGATAGGGACGACTACAGCGCCGAAGGCTGAACATGAATGCGTTCGACGCTCGGCATGTCTGTTATCTTTTGAGGTCGGCGTCTATCCCCTCGCTAATATCTGCAGATACGACTACAACGCATTCAGGGATGCCACATGTTCATAACTGATACTGCACGTCTCCCAGGTAAGAACAGAGCACACAACGAAGGCCCTCCGGTGATGCCGCATCGACAAATTGCACACACTGGCGCACAGTATTTATGTAGCTCGAACACATGCTCTGTTCAGGCCGACTAGTCGCACATGGGGATCTCCATGCTGCGCCCCAGAACGCCCCTCGATCTCCGCAGTATCCACAGGGTCTATCCCTATACCTAGACGGCATCGCACAAACGTGTACTTCTCCCCACCAGCGCCGAGGTACACAACAGATGACGCGGGTGGGTCTCCGTTGGATAACCGCCCGCCCCTGGAAGGTCACTTGCTGTCGGATGGCCGTCTGCCCTGGACGACCCTCTGCTCTGCGGCGCTGGTGTGTCTCGTGGATTCTCGGCCTCGGAGTGCGTCTGGTCAAAGTCGAACAACTCTGCCTGCGGCACGCGGCAGATAGAAACACCCGTCGGCCGCTCGTGTTATTCCATCGGGGACGGGTCGCCCCCCTCCACTCACCAGGGCTTCGGCCCACGCGCTTGCCTGCATAGATCCCCACCCACATCCCCGTGCCCAGGACGGCCGCTACCCCCGCCGCGAGCAGCGCAGTGAATGCCCACGAGTCGATGAAACCCACAAGGTCCGTGGGGGTAGTATTGAGCGCGTGCGCGTCCGTGATGCTGGCGCCGACTGCCACACCACCTGCGACGAGCACCGCGAAAAGGACGGCAGCAGGAAGACTGCCGTTACCAGAGTATGGACGTGGATGCAGCAGGGAGGGGGGGAGGGGGGAGGGGGGGGGCGTCGCGCGTTCTGGCTCGTCGTCACGTCGCGTGCTCGCCGGACTGCCGCCACAGTCGGTCATAACAGTGGCGATGAGATTGAATCCGTTCTCTTCGACGTCGACGGACGGGAGTGTGCAGTGAAGATATACCTACCCACCGGCCATCCGTCTCCCTTTTTGTCGCATGTATAACGTCGCACAGCAAGCATCTTATGGCGTTCTCACGGGTTCGCTGTTACCAGAACGCCTCATCCCGCTGTTGTAGAGGGGAGGCCTCACGGCGGGCTGCAAAGCGGTGTGAAGGGGGTGTTTCCCGTTACCCCGCCCGGATGCAACGCGGGGGACGCCCCTGGCCCCTCCCCCTTCCAAACCTCCAGATTTACATACTGTTTCGTCATACGTGGATGACCGCTCCTGGCCCTCGGAACCAGAGGCTCAAGTGCCTTGCGAACTGAGCGTATCTGGGACTGTTGCTGCTTGGCCCCTGACGACACTGCCTGTCAGCCAAGCTTCACAGCCCCTCACCGCCCCCGTGGTGCACGCCAAACGGGGTACACTTCATCGCCGTTGTCCATCCGAGTTGAGAAGCTGTTGCGTTTAGACATTCTGAGGTAAGGGTGTGGAGACTTGACTCCATGAACATGACGTCCGTACGCCGTTTTTTTTTTTTTTTTTTTTTTTTTTTTTTTTTTTTTTTGTTTTTTTTTTTTTTTTTTTTTTTTTTTTTTTTTTTGTTTTTTTTTTTTCTTTTTTTTTTTTTTTTTTTTTTTCTTTTTCTTCTTTCC
>JALJEG010000001.1:1641379-1706044 GCA_023653615.1 Apiotrichum siamense
GGCTCCCGGCCCCCGCCCCCCGCCCGGCCCCCCCCCCCCGCCTTTTTTTTTTTTTTTTTTTTTTTTTTTTTCTTGGGGGGGGGTGCTAGCGAGGGTCGGATTGTGTACGATTGCGGGGCTTTCGGATCACCCAGTGAGCATTGCCTTATTCGTCCCTCTCGGCCTGGACGACGAAGGGTTCACTGTAGGCTACAAACCCGTTGCTGGCGGTAACCTGAAAACACAGGGACGTGCCGGCCGCAGCGTCCGTCGGCGGCACCCACACAAAGTGGGGCATGTCGGTAATCCACTCGCCGAATGGCGCGCGACTGGCGTCGCATCGGGCAAAGGAGACGTAGAACGGGGCAGGGGCGCCAGTGCTGGCCACCCAGCTAAAGGCGGCCATCTGGCCCTGCACAACTGTGACGGGGGCGGTGATCTGGATAACAGGGCGAATTCGGATGGTGACAGTCATTGTGAGAATGCTTGGAGAGCGAGTTGAAGGAAGGTGGCGAGAGAGTCATCTGTTCACCCGTTCTTAATTGGACGTTGACTGGAGACGTGGACAGTGAGACTTCAAGCACTCGACTCGATTCATGGAGGCACGTGAAAGCAGGCACGACAGACGATTACTTCTTTTCCATCATGCTCTATTTGACCGTGAATACTATCTACTTGTCAAGAAATCGTGAGATTGAATCAGCTCAGTTTGAGGTCGGCTGAAGGAAAGTGCGTAGTGAATATGTATACTGGATCACTACCTGACCCTCATCAGTCTCCCACAAACCAGCCTGCAGTGTCTGCCAGGTCTGCCACACGAAACAACTGGCGTGTGTTTGCGATAACGTAGGTGGGCGGTACGCGTGGCGCCCAGATCGTTGGATATTGGCGATGGCAAGGCCTTCGGGCAACTATTCAGAATCACCCAGTGAGCATTGCCTTATTCGTCCCTCTCGGCCTGGACGACGAAGGGTTCACTGTAGGCTACAAACCCGTTGCTGGCGGTAACCCGAAAACGCAGGGATGTGCCAGCCGCAGCGTCCGTCGGCGGCACCCACACAAAGTGGGGCACGTCGGTAATCCACTCGCCGAATGGCGCACGACTGGTGAAGCTGTCGCCTTGGAAAAAGGAGACGTAGAACGGGGCAGGGGCGCCAGTGCTGGCCACCCAGCTAAAGGCGGCCATCTGGCCCTGCACAACTGCGACGGGGACGGTGATCTGGATAACAGGGCGAATTCGGATGGTGACAGTCATTGTGAGAATGCTTGGGGAGCGAGCTGAAGGAAGGCAGCGAGAGTTTTAAGACCACCCGGGTGTTCATGGTTAACGATGACCAGATACACTGAGAAGGCATCGAGCCCACAACTGACTCGATAAATCGAGTCATGAGAACATGAGTACTGAAAGCAGGCACGCGTTCGATTACTGTCTCCCGCCGTGTTGTACTTGACCGTGAACACTATCGCACATGTCAAGAAGTCGTATTCATCATCGGTATCCATTGTACCCTCCACTTACCTCCGTCTTCAGGCACATCCAAGGCTGCTGAATCGATGGCATGGCCAGGGGCTCTCGAGGAAGCAATTGCCTGGTCTCTTATTGTTGGGATTGTCGACGTCTGATCTGACTAGATCTGGTGAAGGCGTGCCAGTGTAGGTGCGGCGAGACTCGACAGAGGAGCGCGGTGCCACTAATACTGGTGCGGAGCAGCGGGAGCGCAGCGGAGCTCGACGGGGGAGCTGCGTGCTACGGCTGATGAAGCTGGACTATGCACGCGGCCTTTAGACGTGAGTGGTGAATGCATAAAACTAGAGAAGGCGGAAGGGAGCTCTATGGAAGAGCTCTTGATACGCGGAGTGCCACGAGGTGTGCTTCTCAGAGCACGGTCCTCTGGACGACGTCCCGGTTACCTGACAATAGCCACGTGGTGGTCCGG
Source organism: Apiotrichum siamense (assembly GCA_023653615.1). Classification (NCBI taxonomy): domain Eukaryota; kingdom Fungi; phylum Basidiomycota; class Tremellomycetes; order Trichosporonales; family Trichosporonaceae; genus Apiotrichum; species Apiotrichum siamense. Next base: position 1,643,296 of record JALJEG010000001.1, read on the forward strand.
TCCTTAGGCTTGATCGCGGTCTCCAATGGTCGTGGTTTCCAACACTTATCAGCTGGCAATGTGGCGGAGTGGTTAACGCGGTTGACTCGAAATCAACTTCCTTCGGGAGCACATGTTCGAATCATGTCATTGTCGATGCGCAGACTCGAAGGAGTCCCGACTCGTTTTTGCCACTCCCATGTTCATGGGAAGCGACCGCCCCGTCCGGCAGCTGAGCGGCTGACCAGCTGGCCAACTGTTCGGGCGTGTATACGCGCGTAGGTTGGCATTTGGCAGGATCCTGTGATCCTTTGGGCGATCCAGCTGTTGCCGTCATCCATTGGGCGACCCACCTGCTACGTGCCCACGGCGTCGGATCTCTGTGTACAGCGCACAGCAGACTGAGTCCATCTTGATTCTCGATCTCCGCACAGTTATCAATACCGAGAGGTATGATGTCAGCCGCGTTCACTTTCTCCGATCTCATAAAACTGTCTCAGCTCTTGATCTACTTCTGTGACAGTCGTAAGCCACGAAAAGCAACGGCTGACCCGCCTTCTAGCCACCTTCAAACCACCCAAGGCGGTCGCAGGCGAGGTGCTGAGGCGCATTGCAGAGCTAGATTGCGAGACTGTGCGTGGCTGATGCAAAGGAGGGGAGAAGGAGCTTGGGGTTTGAGAGACACAAATGGTCTGTGCGTCCAGCATGCGCCGCACGATGTCGACCAGCCTCCCCTGGTCGTCGCTATCCGGAAAGCCCAGCAGACGAGGCGGCCACCGCCGCTGGGAGCGCTTGGGAACAAGACAGGGGCCGGACAGATCCCATGTGGCGCTGCGGCGCTGGCTGCCCGACTGGAGTGTGGCACAGACTCCGTTTGGGCGCTTTTGATCGAGGGAGCGAGGGGTTTCTTGGGGAAAGACTGATCGGATGGTGGCACATAGACAGTGACGCGCCGGCACGCCCCAGAGGGCCAACCGTCTGGCACTGTCGGCGGGGGTTTCAGTGGCCTGTGGCCGATGATCGGGGACCGACTACATGAAGCACGAGCGCTTTGCTCTGCATGTCGGATACTTGAGGGGTGAAGGAGACGCACGGGGGGAGCCCTACGCAGAAGCCTTCGCTTTTGCGTGTTCATGTGAGCGCACCATGCGTACCCACGCTGGGTCCATGGCCCTTAGCGGTGCTGTGGTGATCCTTCAGCCGTGCATACGCAGTGCAACGTCGTACAGCGTCGAGTGAATTGACGAGGTAGCTAGAATTGTTGTTCATCTGGGATTTCTGGAATTAGGGTGGGGGCCAGCATGTGAGTGAGAGCCCTTCCGAGCGCTTCCTCCCCCCTCCCCTCCCCCCTTTCTCTCGTCGTTGGTGAGGACTTTAACATCCGCTGTGAGGGCGTTAGTTACGTTTCCCGTAAGCCTCACGCATTCCTGCAGCGGAATCGAGGGCCAATGAAGTGGCGGCGAGGGGAGGGTTCGTCGCAAGCACAAGGCGTCCTCAGGCGGTCGACCACGCTTGTTCGCGGTCTGCTAGCCACCTTTTCACCATGGGGGCGCCTGCAGTTGATGCGGAAACCAGAGTACGATTCGTAACTCGAGTACCGCCACGATACTGTTGCCCCTGCCCCTGTTGTCAGTGCGCGGCTGGTCGGCTGGCTGGCCTGTGTGGCACTGAGCCGCCATTAACCGAGGTGTTCTATGGATTTTGTATGCCATCATCATCAGGTAGTTGAGCTGGGCGTTGTCCTGTACGGCATGGGCACGATGTTCGGCATGGTGTTCTGCACACTGCGTCATGCTGACGAGGGCAAGTCCAATCATGGCTCTCGGGTACAGACGGCCACTGAGTCGCAGTGCTAGATATTCTTAGACGAGCGTAAGGTCCAAGGGCCAGGTGGCCTCGTTACAAGCCAGCTTGCGGGATCTAATGGAGGGAACCAAATGGCACTGCTGCTGTGGCACCGCCGGCCCTGGCGGTGATGGTAACGGCGTAGTCGCGACCCCAGACAAAACGGGAGCGGACCGAGCGCCAGAGTATGGAATATCTGGGTCGGTGTCTCGTGGTGCTAGGGAGTTACAACAAAGCATGTGAATATTCCCAAGGGGCTGATTGTCGGCAAGCGAGATCAGCTAACTCGTCTGGCACTGGGGACGCTGACAGCGCTAGTGTCCCTTGACTTATCATACTATCTCGGCATTCCGTGGCCGTCGATCTCGTGTGCCCATGTCCGTTGCCTCGGCAATTTCTGGCTCCCGGTCACTGTCTCTCCACCGCAACACCCAACGTGTACCATCAGTTAATCAGTAGCAGCACGACAACTGTGCCCCTTTACATAATGCCCGAGTATCGTCTTATTGCCAGCATCTAGTGCGTGGGCGATATGGCACAGTCGGAGACTGTCCAGGTCGGTCGGTGCCTTGGTGCCTCCCCGATTAGATTGGGGCCGTCCGGGACTTCCGGGCCGCCCGGACCGCCCGGGCCCCTGTTACGGGGACAAGCAAGAGTCAGTCACTCTACAAGGATGACGTGTTGGTGTAGCGAGCGTTCCCGGAGTCGAGCAAAGTAGGTTTGGGGCCAGCGCGTCACGACTGTGCAGCCCTTGCGATCGAGACGACTTGGGCGCGTCTCTTGACCACGAAGGAACGGGTGGGCGAGGGTTTGGCGAGTCAGGAGAGATATACTCTATTGCCGTGGTGACATTTTTGATCTGGAGCGCAGTCGTCACACACATTTGGAAACAAAGGTGAACCGATGGTACCTACACGACCATGAGGACTGCCTCAGGCACTCCCATTTCCAAGATCAGTTCATTGACAAAGGGAGTGTGGCGGGCGGGCGGCAAAGCGAGGGACCGCATGTAGACAGCTAGCTTGCCACATAGTTCGGCCTACCACTAGCGTCGGAGTGAGGAGCACGGTGCCGCAGTGCCGGCGTCCGTGCCGTCGCTAACAGGTGGACAGCTAGCATCCCCATCATGGAGCTTGATTCGGCGTACGACTTGCGCCGTCAATCCCGAGGGCGGTACGGTCGTCGGCGCCCTCGCCACGCGGGCCAACTAGCCTCCCCGTAATGAAGTTCGACGGGCAGAGTGTTCGCATCTCGGTGTTTGATGCCGAACTCCTACTGACCATTTTGAGTTGCGACCAGTCCAAGTGCATAATTGACTCAACCCTCGGCGGACAAAAGCGCACACTGTGACTTGAGGAGCGCACCTGGAGCATGTAGCACCGTGGGTGGCCTGTTCGCAATGGGTCAACAGCACTACAGCTGCCTAAGTTTTGTGGCGATCCCCTGCGCCCAGGCTCACACCAGGATCATACGGCGGCGTTTGCGGCCAAACTTCATCTTCTATTGTTTAGATTGAATGGCGCCTTGTGGTGCTCGACGGGGGTTAGGAGTTGGCACCATGAGCAACGCGGTGTGAGAGGAATATCGGCGCGAGGAATATCGGCTGCAGGGTCCGCAGAGGCATGAGGCTAGCCGAGATGCCAAGGGATCGAGAATCGCTGTGAGCCGCGGCATGTTATGCTGGCTGCGCCATGGCTGCACCGGCAGGCACTCCTCGACGCGACCCAGTTTGGACGTTAGCTGCGCCACCAGGCACCAGGCCAATGCGCAGATCGAATGGATCGATAGATTGATAATCAGATAGCGAGAACCTGGCGCAGCGAGGGATGCAAAGACCACACTGTTGGATTCACGCCGTCGCGACAACGTTGCGACCGAACTCCACTGGTGTGAGGAACAGGATCTGGCTAGCGTGGTCACCATCGGCCCTCGGGAGCCCAATGTCAACGTGTGAACGTATCCGTGTCACAGATGGGACATGGCAGCGGGCCGCTTTGCACATGCGCAGACGACGGGGTCCGTGACGAGGAGCAGAAGGGATCCGAACACGAGTAGTCATCAGGGATGAGAAACGAGGACACAGCGAGATGTTGGCACAGGCACAGCAGACATCAGTCAACGGCCGCGTAGCCGGCGGCTCGGCAGTCCAATCCGTCGGACAACAATGAGCCGTCGCCCCAGGTGACGCGTCCCGCAAATAGCGCGAGCACACCATTTCATGACGACAATCGGACACTTCGGCGCCTTGGCTATGGCCGGTGCGCGCCCCGCGCGCCGCTGACGCCGCGCTCCCCCGAAGAATGCAAGAAGGTCGGAGGTACGAATTATCAAGGTGGCTTGGGAGGATCAGGACCACAGGAGCATCCGAAACTTGTCAAGGTCTGTACACGCTAGCCTAGGTTGGAGTGCACTAGTGCGGCAAGCCGCACGCGGCGGCGTTCACCCCGCGCCCGTCTGACGGACTTGGGTCGAGTTGGTGACTAGTTGACGAGCACTTGTGGCGGAGAGGCGGACTTGGTTTGTCCATTGTCTACGGATACTTGGGTGTATACTGTGTATGACTGCCGCGGCCGGTTAGTCTGACACTCCCCTGATGACGATTCGCATGCATTACACAAGGGACAACGTATCACCGAGCACTGACTGGTTCACAATTGGCATGCGCCAACATGCACGCATGCATACAGTCAAAGCGAGCGTGGCGAGGGCTCGTTTTAGCCATGCCGAGAGAGCGAGATTGCCAGATGCCAGATGCTAGATGCCATCCGTCAGACTCGAGACACGAGGGGTGCACTCCTTTGAGTTATGGTTTCGGGCCTTTGATGCACAGCTGTGGTCGAGGGCTTGAGTCGCCCAAAGGCCAGCCAGGGGTTGTATCAAGTGGTCTGTTCATCGACCAAGATGTTTGGGCTGGACAAGCGCCAGAGATAGCGCCCGATGCCGTCAACAATAGACCTGATGAATTGGGTGGGTCCGTGGGCTGCGATGCCGTTACTCTGGGCTGCCACGCGGCCGCCAATGTGCAGCGCCGACGATACCCGACAAAGTGCCCGCGGAAGCACTTGTCCCGGAAGCAGACCGCGCCCTTGCGCGCTGCCGGCATAGCAGGAGGTGGAACAGCGCGCAACCGGCAGCCCCGCGAATCTGCTCTGCCCGAGAGCTCTCCATTCTGCATCCTCGGCAAGAGGTGTGGGCGTGTTGCAGCCCATCGCGCTTACTCGCCTAGAGTGCTCTACTGACTGATCAATCTACCGACATTGCCGAGTGATAATGGCGAGATGCCAGCAGCGCGCGGCATTATCGACATGCGATATGACACTGGCGCGATTGCGACTCGCATGGTCGCACATGCCGTTGCAGCGCGGCCTGGAATGCGTGACACCGGCCAAGGCCAAAGGTAACGGACGCGGAGTGACCGTGGCAGGCATGTGGTCGAGCGGCCAGCAGCGCGAACCTCAAGGTTGCAGTGCATGCATTGGACAGCTCTCCTGGTCTCCGGTTGTGAATCGCTCCCTTGGCCGGCCAGGTCCCAGGATCTCGGGCTGAGGACAGGTACTAAATGTTGAACGGGGCGGTCATCAGGCACGGGTGCGGCACGAGAATCAAAATCAAGCAGCGCCCCCTCGTGTGCGGTGCAACAGGTCACAGCGCGGCTGGACTCTGCCGGGACAGGGGACAGGAAACGGAGACGCTCGAGGCGATGTGGGTGGGGGTCCCCTGCACGTAGTAGCGACCGCGGGAGCAGGGGTGGAGGTCCCGAAACTCTCCGCGTGCAAACCGGCACCAGGTGCCATGTCGTCGGGCAGAGGCGGGTGGGCAGGAACGCCGGGCAAGAAAAGTGGAGCTTGAGCTACCTGGGCGTGTACAAGCCGCAGTTGTTTGCTGTGCTGACGAGGCTCAAGCCACACCGGCAGCGGCCATTTGCGATGAAATCATTGCGGCTGACAAGATTAGATGGGACATGGTTTCGCGACTTGGCATGCACGCTCGCCCGCCCCTGTCGAGCCTGGCGTGGTTGACGTCAAGTTGGGCGACCCAGGCTCACCACGTGCCGATAACCATGAACGGGGGACATGATCGGAGTCAAAAAAGCCTCCCCCCCAGACTTGCACGCTCCGGCCAACGTCATTGACGCATGTTTGTTCCTTGTTCCTCATTTGCCTTCCCCAAAACGCTTGGCCCAAACCCAAAAGGCTGTTGGCTTGGTCGGCCCTTTCACAAACACCCTTTGCGGTCCGCACACATGTAGCAAGTGACCAGACTAGTCTGGGCTAGCGTCCTAGGCGGCTGCGCGAAACCTCGTCTGGATCTACAACTGATCAAATCGGGGATCGTGCATCATCCCCCCCTTCGCCCTACGACATGGGGATCTCACAGGGCGAATCATCTTGCCTACGTCTGCGAGCCCCCCTCCCCATCGCCTCCATTTGTCGTTTACGCGCGCACACGAGAAATGGCCATGACTTGTGTGCCTCGCGACTGGTGACGATGGCTAGTGGTTCCGCGGGCCGAGTTTGTAACTTGCAACGGCGCTAGCCTCTGGGCTCGCATGCTGTTGTGTGGCCTAGGGCGGCTGCCAATGGCAAATGGCCAGCGTGGTCACCGTTTCCCATTCCCATGCTCCCATGAATCCCATCGCGCAAGCAAGCACCTGTTGTAGTGAGGGGCTCAGTGAGTTTGTTCGTTTGATTAAGATTCACCAGCAAGGTCAACCAATATTGGTCAGGGACCATGGGTTGTCGCCCGGTATATGGCAGAAACGAGTATACATACACACATACACTTCAAACGGGAACCTGATCGTTTTGCGCGTGCACTCTCGGCGGTTGTGCAACAGCCGTTATTTTCGGCAACCGGCATGTTGGGCGGCGTTGCCACACGGGTCATTGCGCGACTCCCCCATGGATGGGGAGATGATGTGCAAGCACGATCCGCGGTCAGATGTGACGGCTGCCGTACTTGTCGGCGGACGACGCGATGTGGACAGCCGGGTGGCCCCGCGCATGCCCCAGGCAGGTTGGCGCGCGCACACAGCGCTGCCAGTCCGGGCTGGTGCCCTCGTGCCATGCGTGCGCCCGCCCCCGCTAATGATCCCTTGATTGCCGCTCCTCCCTTGATTACCGCTGCTCCCTAGATGGCCGCTCCTTGCCTGCCTCCGTCCCCCCTGCTGCCCCTTGACTAAGGTACAGAGTGCCGCGCCATCGTCAAGGTCCAACCTTGTACAAAGTTGTTCGTGTACCTCGATCTCAACCGTCGCCTGCTCCGCGCGCTTCATCCTGTCCTCCCGTCGCAGAGCCGCTGCCGATCTAGATGGCGCGCGGCGGGGCGGCGGCGGCAGCAGCGGCGCGGCGCATCCACACCTTTTGCGCCGTCTCTCTCCAACATGCTCCCAAAGAGAGATGAGACCTCCCGGCCCCACTAGCGTCGACGCTAAACCTCCCTTGCTAGGCGTTAGGTCCCACTACTTCTGTTACTCTGCGCTTTACTACTATATTTTTGGGTTTATTTTGTCTCTTCATCTAGGAGTGGTAGAGAGCAGGCCGGTTGCTCGTCTGCCCGTCCGCTCCGTCACTCCTCCTGGCCTCGGTGTCTCCGACCAACGTCTCCGATCCACACTCTCCCTCTCTCCCCTGCCGACCAACACCGCTAGCTGCTAGGTTGGCAAGCGTGTGATTCAACCCACACACCTGCCATTCCTGCGCTACTGTGCATATCCTGTCGCTCCTTTGGACCACTCGTTGCGATCTCATCATCCCTCACAACACCTCTCTCTCCTCTCTCATCTCACACCCCCGCGCACCGATATTTATACCCGTCCCCCCCTCACCCCCCCCTTCCCTTCGGCCGGCCTGATCCCCATCTCCCTCTGTCACTGCCTGCCAACCACGCACCATCTTGATCCGAGATAAGATCGTCTGCCGACACGAGCATTGCCTCTTTACCGAAAACACAGAGAGCATCGGCTGCCCTCGCTGTACGCCGTCCCTCCACACCCATCACTGTCGCCATCACCCCGCCCCCCTTGCCGACCCTATCCACTCTGCTTCATGTCTCGTTAACGCTCCACCTCCATCCCTCCTCACCTGTTGACCCTCGCACGCGAGCTACCGCCAGCCAGCGCACCGTCAACCCCTCATACTCGCGAAAAAGTGGAACCCGCCCCCTGGGACTTTTGACGCAGCACGATGGTGATCGACGTCAGCGTAACATCCAAGCACGGTAACACGGCCCTGACGTTTCCTCATTCTGGTGAGTAGCGGCCTGTTCATTCCCCCATGTGTGGGGCGTCCCAATGGCGCATGGCCAGGGGTAGTCGACCAGACCGGCAGGGGAGGACAATGGGCGAGGGGGATGGTGCTGGTGCCGACAGAGTTGGCTGCCCGCATGCACGCCGCGTCAGAGCGCCGAGGGGTATGTGCGGAGGCGACGGGTGGCTCGTCCAGAGGCGTGTGGGTGCTGTGGGTGGCCTGGCCCGGCTGGGGCCGAGGCGAGCCAGGCACGGGCAGTGGCCATCCAGGAACGGCCACCACTCTCCCCCGCCGACTATTTTCGTCCTAGTGCCTTTTTGATCGTTTATGTCGTTTTTGTTGGTTGCCGCCCTGGCACACCCGTCCGCTAGTGCCTTGCCTGTCTCACCCATACACCCACCCTCCCCCCTCCGGCCCCGGCTCTTGGCAACGTTTGGCCACATGGTGACGAGGCTAACCACCCCTCCCCACAGGCTACTTTGGCGTAACACCGGTCGTCCTCGCAGGCGCAGCCCATCTCAAGCTCCATGAAGACTACCAGGACCAGCTGCCCATCCGCAGCGTCGAGCTGCAGATTCGCTGCTATGAGACACTTGAGCCCGGCGGGTTCTTTGCCCGATCACGAGATCATGTCATCTGGCAGGCCGTGCATACGCTGTGGAAACCAAAGTCCGGGGCCGACGAAATGCCCTTTCCGAGAGGGACGTGGGACCATCCCTTCAAGGTCCGGATACCATTGGCAGCGGCGGACCACTCGTCGGGCTGTAAATCGTTTCGCGAGTGGCGCGTAAAGTGGCGTCTTGAGGTCCTGGTCAACCACGCCCCCATCCCGCACGTCGGCCACCGGGTAGCACGTGCCTGGCCCCTTGACTTGATCAACTATCGTTCACGGGTGCCCGCCAGTCTCGCCCCTGCCCCTCCGACTGAAGCTGTCTTGGGCAACAATTGGGCGGCGACGCACCTCTTTGTCAACCCACCCACCGACAGCTACGGACCCCTAGACAACATCCCTGTGTCCGTCTCTGTGCGTCCAGATGACCCAACCACGTCCGTCCGCAAGGTGGTGGTCGTGCTGGAACGACGGCTTGAGCTCTTGGATCAAGGACGGTCACGGCGCTCGTCGCCGCTGACTTCGGACGACGGACCACCACACAAGACGTCTCGTATTTCGTCGATATTCCAACGGGGGCAGCGGGCCGACGAGCCAACTTCTGCTGCTTCCGGCCGAATGATTACCAGCGTCATCGCCGAAGCTGCCCTGGACATATCAGCGCCCAATGCTTCGCGCGCGACGTGGTGTGCCGGATCCCTCCCGCTCCCGCGCCGCTCCCATCGATGGGACATTGGCGAGACGGAGCAGACGGATCTTGTCCGGGTGTCCTTTGTGCTTCGTGTCAAGGTCGTGGTCAAGAACCGCAAGCACACTTCGGTCAAGGAGCTTGTGACAGGTCCCGTGCCTGTCGTTATCCTGGCTGCCACCTCGGCGGACCGAGGCGCAGCCAGGCAGGTGGCCATGGTGCGGTCGTCGGAAACGCCCGCCGCGTCCAATCTCGATCAGCCGGTCCCTGCGACAGACGAGCTCAAGCACAAGGTCCGGAGTAATCCTCTGTACATGCAGAGCGCGAGCTCGACGGACCTCGCTGTTGTTCAAAGCACGCTGGAGCGCAGGCGCCACTCTCCACCAATCTCTGGCAGCGACAGCGGTGCTAGTACTGCGATCCTTGTCCACCGCGACGACGGGAGCAGCCGGTCCAGCAGCCAGGGTTCGTCCATTTCTACTTCCCCAACGTCCGCCCAATATACGACAACCCTTCCTTCCATTCGCTCCATGCTCCGTTACCACTCGCCAACACCGGCCCCCAGCATGGGCGCCGACTCTCCCCGTTCTACCGCAGTCCTCTCCCCACCCGCCACCAGTATGGATGATTACGACCCCCGCTGCACCTCGACCTCGAGGAGCGACTATGACGACGGCGACCCGCAGCACGGCCGCAAGCTGTGGAACCCCCCAGAGACTCCCTTGTCATTTGGACTCCCGCTACCTCGACCATCCCGAGGCGACGGACAGCGCTTGCCGAGCCTCGACGCCCTTGGTCTCGGCCTGCCCCATGTTCCTAGCTCTCGGTCGTCGCCACCGCGCCCCAGCACGGCGCCGCATCCCAGCGCGTGTTTCAGCGCCTACCCTTCCCAACACCGTCCCAACAACGGCCGGCCGCAAACCTCGGACAGCGCAACGACCGGCTTCGCCTTTTCAATGCTCCCCTCTCGGGCGTAGCCTGTTGTTTCTCTCTTGTTAGTAAAAATCCGCGCGCACCAGCCGCGCTAGACACATTTAGACCCTACCATCATCAACACCCAGCCACTCGCCACATGACCGCAGGACGGACCGTGTTCACATTAACACCGCTTTACCTCTTTCCACATTTCATAGTAACATCATTTTCAAGCAGCACGCGATGAGCAAACCGTAGCATCAATCCATCATGCATGTATCAGCAGCCAAGGTTCTGGCGAGAGTCAGGATCGAGTACAGGTTGGATCCGAGCTTTGGAGGTGGTTGAGCCGGAACGCCCAGGGCAGTGTAAAACACGGACCTCCCAACTCGACTCGACGCGGTCGATATTGTCTCGACATGATCCACACGGTCCGCAGGGGCAATACAGCCCGGCGGGCACAGCATACTTCAACAGTCCTCATCATTCTGGACCTTCTGGCAGTGCTTGACTGACGCAGTCGTATGTCTCGCAGCATCTGTACTGACCTCGCTGCCGTGCTTTGTCTCTTCTTACTCGCCCGTAAAAGCCTGCTCTACCAGCTCAGCCTCTTCTCGCAGCCCCACACCAATGGTCAGCTCTTCGTCCGACCCCTCCTCCTGGCGAGCCTCGTCCTCAGTAGACGACTACTGTTTCTTGAACGGTCACACCCTGACCAAGAACAACCCGGCCATCTACTGCGTCTGCTCACAGTGGTACATGGGCGCGCCGTTCACCGCCACCGGCGCCGACGGCACGTCGCATACCTTCCCCCACCGCCGAGCACTACATGACGCACAGCAAAACGCCATGCGGAATAGGAACAAGTAGGGCGAGAACTGGTGAGTGGCGCGGAGCCGCCAAGGTGAACGGGTGGCAACTGCATGCTGCCCAACGCATCTTCCGCCACCACCCGGGGACCTGTCATGGAACATGAGTTAGCTGTACTGACCCTCAGACTTGGTCTTACCCTCGTTCTTGCGCGTAACCACCGAGGCGAGCTGCAAGAAGTGAATGCGTGTGTTTCGACCCGAAGGCCATGAACCCCCGGTCAGAGGCGCCACTGCCAGTGCGATTTGCCACTTCCCCCGAGTGCGACTGCTGAAGCGCTTCTTGATGTCTGCCTTTGCGCCGCCGGGAGACGACGGGCCGAGACGCGCTCGTTTCCCAGCTGCTCACATGAGCTCTCACACGCATTGTCCATATACTATGATCCGGCTCTTACAGGTCACGGTTTCCGTCACGTTGCCCTCGTCCTGCAACTTCGGTTCCTTGAGGCAAAATGTTCCGAGGGGACAAACGCACCGGACGAGATGACCCCAGACTCTTCTGCGCAGCCCGCAGAATATGGACGCAGCAGACCAGCGGAGCAAGAAGGACAGGCACACGGAGCGGCACCTCTAAGCTCTAAGCGGAGTCGGACAGCCAACCAGTAACACTGCGACCGTACCTCTGCTCCGCTCACTCTCCGCTCGACCAACTACTTCCCTGCCGTTCTCCATTCTCACAGCCACCGCCTACGAGGGCTCATGACACGAATGAAGCCGGACTGACACATGACGTGTGAAATTGTTTATGACCTCACGCGGCGTCGACACAACATGAGCCGACCCTTACGGACGCCTCTCACCCTCCTCACCATCAAAAAGGGCGAGCTCCCTGTCCTATGGACTACTCTGGACACGCCTCAGCCTCGTATGGGGCTCGAACCCATGACATTTTGATGTCTTAGTAGTAAGAGTCAAACTATCTACCGACTGATATAACGAGGCGGGGTGGAAGTGGTCCGTACGGCCCTCATGGGCGGCGCCCGCAACGGCGTCAGTGTGAGGGGTACCTAGAGGTCTGGAGACGATAGAGGGAGACGGTTGCAAGGAGCGACCTGTGGATACAGAGAGTAGCATGGACATACGCCGCTGCCACAACGTTCCACAGTCTGTGTTCCGAAGAGCCGTGGAAGGCCGGTCGGGAATACCGCTTCCGTCTCTCCTGTCGCGGCTGCTGCTCTCCCGCTCCTTCGCAGCTGCGGTGGACGAATTGTGAGAGACTGGTGCGCTATGCAGCCCTGCCGCAAAGGATCACAGGAGGACGGTAGCGACGCCCCGTTTCTCCTAGCGTCCCATTGGCTACTGTGGCCGGACCCTTCGTCCGCCCCTTGGGACCACAGACTGGGGATCTTCCTCTCAGCGCCGCCCCGTTAGCTCAGTGGTAGAGCGTGTCACTAGTAATGACAAGGTCAGTCGTTCAAGTCGGCTACGGGGCATCAACATGTTCGTTTTTCTTTCAGAATCTTTGGTTGGCCTCTCCATTTTCATGAGATTTTTTTTTTTTAAAATGTATGTATGTATATATGTATCTCGGCTCACATTGCAGCTGTTTGCGGAGGACGTTCTCACTCCGCCACAATGAAAGGACCCCTCTGCAAATATTACAGGGGTGCTGCGGGGGATGTCCCAAATCCACGGCTCTCGGTGTCTCCAGGTCCAGTCCAACAAACACATCAGCGACAAACGAGCGAGCGAAGTCGTTGGCCTCAGTCATCTGTGAGGAGACGAGAATATCCTGGAAAACACAAACACGCACACCATAATAAGAGGAACAACAGATCACACACATACACAATAGAGGCTAACTCTAGAACCCACCCACTGAAGAAGAGAATAGCGACGGAAGGACAATGAGCAGGCAAGACGCAGGCGACGAAAGTAGTTCAGAGGCGACTGCCATACCTCCACACATGTATGCCCTTGTTCCCACCCAGACATTGAGCGGGCAGCCATCCTTTCGCATGCGCGGGCAGATACAAGGATGTCGTCGGTGGTTCACAAATGTCAAAGCGTATTCTAGCCCTATGGCACAGTTAGATTCTGTGAACAGACAGAACCGAGGCGCTGGATGGATTCAGCGATACGGAGAAGCACTCCAAGCTTCTCGTTATCGATACGGGGAGGCTAAGAAGAGATGCCTGGTATTGAGCGGAGGATGTGGAAACAGAGCGAAGGGATATCAACTGGGGATATCAACTGTGGGTGGACTGCCTGGGGAAAATCGAAGGCCAGTCCATTAGCGTCTTAGACGAGAGGATGCGCACATCCCCTAAGACGATGGCATGACTGACTGGTTCTCTGCGCTGCGTCCGCGGAAGAGCTGAGGGCCTATGAGATCACCCGGATGACTTAAGGAGCGCGAGCGTTGCCTGAGGACAGCCTTGTAGAATTGCCCAAAAGACGGATGGCACTGGGGCTTGGGAGCTCGCGTCGTCGGTCACATGTACGAGACGGTAACCTGACCGCCCCATCTGATCAACAGACCCCTCAACTCCCCTCTCTCCAGTCGTTTGCCAAGGCATTCCCCGCCCACGGCTTCCTGCACCAGGCAACTGGCATCGTACAGACAATACGTACATACAAAATAGATACCCCGCAGGCCTCGTGAGGTCAGGGCGAAGATGAATGCAAAAGAGATGATGAAAAACGTTCCGCGCGATCATGTCAATAGACCGGCGGTGGTGGCGAGAAGCGCGCTCGCGCCGTCTCCGTCGGCGACACGACAAGGTCGATAAAAGCACTGCGGCGCGGCGGTGGACTCCCGCCCTCATTACTGAGCAGTGCGCGGTCGCCGGGTCCCATGAAAAAGGCCGGCCCGGGCTTGTGCCACTTGTGGTGCACAGGCAGGTCAACGCACGGCTGCCCCTGGCCGGAGTAACTCGTGTACCCCGGAATGGGTGACGGCGACACTGAGCGAGACTTTGCGCGCGCGGCCACACGCTGTCGTTTCGCAGATGTAGACGCGGATGCCGAGGCCGAGCTGCCTTTCGCGGCCCGCCTCCGTGGCGGCGTGGGGCGGGGCGTGAGAGGTATGCCGCTGCGCGACCGCTTCTTAGTCGGCGTCGTATCAGCGTCCGAGTCTGCAAGGGCCGACGCCTTGCGTACGCGCGGCGCGCGTGGCGTCTTCTTCGCCGCCGAGTCGGGCGTGGGCGGTACACCGGCTGGCTCGACAGTTGTCTTCTTCCGTGGCGTGGTGTTCCGGGGTGCGGGCTCAACGGGGAGCGCAAACGACTTGTCGGTCACCAGCTCGGCAAATTTCTGGACGTCGCCTTGGAGCCACACGTCAAACACGCCGTCCCATTCGGCGGGCTTGGCCGGTGGCTCGGCATTGAGGAGCACGGTACGCACGGGCGGCGCCTTTCCGTCCCGCACCGACGTCGCAGCTCGCGTTGATAGCGCCTTGGCCATCTCCTTGACGATCCTCTTCACGCCGGGAATGGCGAGGGACGTGCCGGCGACGAGAAGCATATCAACTCGCCCTTCCCGCTCCCCCTTGCGGCCTGTGCCCTTGAGATCACGCTCCACAACGGAGCCGATCAGCTCGCCCTCGGGGTGATCCTCGCCGTAGAGAACGACGCTGGCGCGCAAGCTGCCCACTCGTCGCTGCCGTTCTGACAGTGCAGAGCGGAGCGATGACGTCAGGTCACACGAGGGGCAGGAAATGGGCGACGCTGGTAATGGGAGATAGTCGCTCAGTGAGGCAGTCTTTGAGCACAGTGAGCAGTGCATGTCCTTCAGAAGGCCGTGAAGCGGAATGCACCTTGGTGCAGGCTTGTGTTCGACGGTGGACGACACGGCCTCGCTGCCGGACTCGGATGGTGTGTTGACGGCGCTCTCCGATGTGCTTGCAGCCAAGCTCGCCGCCACACTTGAGTTGATCGACAGGGAGACATCGTCCAACTGCTGCAGGCGCTCAACCTTGCTCCTTCGTGACCGTTCCCGCGCTGGCGGCACACCTGTGCGGAGCCCAGCCCGCTCCTCCAACCCATCAATGTTCTGTGTGTAGCACCGCAGTAATCGCCCATCAGCGTCGAGGGCCGCAAGGAGTTTGTGAAACTCTGTTGGCTGCGCCGATAGTGTGCGTTCGCAGAGGTCCGTGAGCAAAGCATGGTGCTCTGGAAGAAGTGCCGGCGACTGTGTGTGAGGTTGCACTGACTGCGCGCCACACCACTCGCGCCACTCACACTCAAGCTCTTGACGTGGAACAGATCCTTGATCCCATGTCCCTTGGAGCCTGCAAACAGGCCGTGGGCGGAGCGAAAGTCGGGGATGGAGGCGGCGG
Organism: Apiotrichum siamense; assembly: GCA_023653615.1. NCBI lineage: Eukaryota > Fungi > Basidiomycota > Tremellomycetes > Trichosporonales > Trichosporonaceae > Apiotrichum > Apiotrichum siamense. The sequence continues at coordinate 1,658,729 of JALJEG010000001.1, forward strand.
TGGAGACGCCAGCACCTACATGGGTTAGCCCGAGTTGACAAGGGGTTTGCCAAGGCGCCAGCACGGTTTCAATTTCACGCACCACATATGACGACGATGCGGCGGGCATTGCGCACCCTGCGCACGACGTCGGCGAGGTCGGGGACGGCGCCGCCGTCTGGATCCGCGGCAAATGAGCGTCCAGAGGCCGGGATGCTCGAGGGCCCCGCCTCTGGCTCGTCTGGGACGATTGGTATCCGAACTGTCATGCCACGATGCCGGGGCTGTGGAGGCTGTGGAGGCTGGGGTAGGTAGTCGAATGGCTGGAATGGACCCCCCAGCGCCGAGGGAGAGAGCGGCGTGAGCGGAGAGCCTCTAATCTGCTTGATTTGCGCTGCGTGCTATTGAGGGAGGGGTAGTCGGTGGGCTGGTGGGGCAGCGAAGAGGATGAAATGGGATAAACCAAGGAGATGGTGCCGTCGTGGTCAGTTATCGGCCCTCCCGGAGCCAGAGTGGTACAGGTGCCAAAAAGGACAATCTCGGGCAACCAGCCACCGCTCGCGGGGCGGCGATCACCCGTGGCGGTCATTTTAAGTAGTTTACGTAATTAACCAGTTGTTTCCGACTGTTACGTAACTGTTTTTCCCCGATGACTGACCCCTTTGTGTGCATTTCGATCAGTGCAAAACTGATAGCCCGCCCCAGGACGTGCATGCGGGTGAAGGGTCCGCCCGCTCTACAGACGCATGCTCTCTCGCCCCCCTCGGGTCATAAAAGCGGCAAGCGAGTCTTGTGCCCCGTGCGGTTTCCAGAGAGGTGTCGGGGCGTCGGCGGTTTCACAGACGCACCACAGAAGGACAACATCCGTGTGCATCGGACATGGAGGAACATTGCGCCCCTGCCACTACCCCAGGTGTCTACCTCGGCGATGCCTATTCAGACTGTCACCAGAACTGCGCCTCGTGACGAGTCCGCCGCTGGCTCGCGTCCACCAAGCATGGGCGGCGCCGACAGCTTGTGGCCGAGCCCGAAGGGCAAGCATAGGTCGCCCCGTGTGATCTCGTCTGCCGCCACACGGTAAAATTCTCCCAGCCTCCGAGTCGGGATTGGATGAACGGAACCAAAAATTTCCAGAGGTGGGTGGGGTGGTCACCGATGGCATGCGCCCGGAATCTCGACCACCTCTGTAACCAGTCCCATCTTCGCGTCTTGTTCTCTTCTTCTCTCTCTCTCTCCTCCTCTTTTTAATGCAACCACCCTGCTCGTGCTCGCTACACGCGTAGAACAGCAACCACAAGGCTCTCCCCAAAAAACAGACGGTGCTAACCCCTCCCATCGCTGCTGACCTTTTTCCTTCCCCCCCACCCTCTCCAGCGACACAGCCGTCACACTCGTCGGATACGCTGTCCTCGAGTCACCCTCCATTGTATATTTTTTCCCCTACACACATTCTGGATTCCCTTCCATCCACCTCTTTTAGACCTAGACTTTTCCCCTTTTCGTGTCGCTTCGGAGTAGATCTTCCATAATGGTCGCTCCTGCTCACGACGAGACCAAGGCGGCCCCCGCCGCCGAGGTCCACTCGCCTGTGGCTCCTGCCGCCGTCGCCACAACCTCGTCTCCCGCGGTTAGCCGTGCCGTCCCCGCCCCTGCAGCGGCTCTCCCCGTCGGATCTCTCTACCCTCCTGCCTCGGGCCGCGGCATCGACTTCATTGCTGGCGAGACCGAGTGGAACGACTCGTATGGCGAGGGTGACATGGTCCTCGAGCTTGCCGACGGCCTCGCCCTGTCGGGTCACTCGTTTGGTGCCGACCGCTCCATCTCGGGCGAGTGTGTCTTCCAGACCGGTAAGTGGGAGTCTGGACGAGCGGCGGCGACATGATTCCCACCGGTGCTGACCCTCAGGCATGGTCGGCTACCCCGAGTCGATGACCGACCCTTCTTACCAGGACCAGATCCTTGTCCTTACCTACCCCCTCGTCGGTAACTACGGTGTCCCCGAGCGCCCCACTGAGGAGGCTGCCGTTGGAGTTGATGCCGACGGTGTCACCGCGCTCCTCAACTCGATCCCCCTCGAGTACGAGTCGAGCAAGATCCATGTCGCTGCCCTCGTCATCGCCAACTACCACCCCTCCTTCTCCCACCACCTTGCCACCTCGAGCCTGAGCCAGTGGCTCAAGGAGCAGAACATTCCCGCTATCTGGGGTGTGGACACCCGCATGCTCACCAAGCGTCTCCGTGAGGGCGGTTCGACCCTGGCTCGTGTCCTCACCCGTAAGCCCGAGGTCAAGGGCATGCTCTCGTCGCCCGAGGACTGGCGCTCTGAGTTCAACTCGGTCCCCTTCGCCGACCCCAATGCCATCAACCTCGTCGCCAAGGTCTCGATCAAGAAGCCTGTTGTTTACACGCCTCTCGCTGGCTCCAAGGTCCAGCTTAACCCCCGCACCGGCAAGCCTATCCGCATCCTTGCCGTCGACGTCGGTATCAAGTGGAACCAGATCCGTTGCTTCCGCAAGCGCGGTGTCGAAGTCAAGGTTGTTCCCTGGGACTACGACTTTAACAAGGAGGCCGGTTCGTTTGATGGTCTCTTCATCTCCAACGGTCCCGGTGACCCCTCCATGGTGTCGACTACCGTCGCCAACCTCAAGACCGCCCTCGAGTCCTCCAAGGTTCCCATCTTTGGCATTTGTCTGGGCCACCAGCTTATTGCCCTTGCGTCAGGCGCCAAGACTCGCAAGATGAAGTACGGTAACCGTGGCATGAACATCCCCTGCACGGCCACCACCTCGGGCCGCTGCTACATCACCTCGCAGAACCACGGTTACGAGGTCGACGTCTCCTCGCTTCAGCCCGGCTGGGAGCCCCTCTTCACCAATGCCAACGACAACTCGAACGAGGGTATCTGGATGGGCCGCAATGGCAAGCCCTTCTTCTCGGTCCAGTTCCACCCCGAGTCTGCTCCGGGTCCCCGTGACACCGAGTTCCTCTTCGATGTCTTCATTGACTCGATCATCGCCACCGCCCGCGAGGGCCGCCTCATTTCCGTCGACATTCCCGGCGGCGAGCTCAAGGAGAACCGCGAGCGTCTTCCTCGCGTCAACGTCAAGAAGGTCCTCGTCCTCGGCTCTGGTGGTCTGTCCATCGGTCAGGCCGGTGAGTTTGACTACTCTGGTTCGCAGGCCATCAAGGCCCTCAAGGAGGAGGGTATCTACACCATCCTGGTCAACCCCAACATCGCTACCATCCAGACCTCGCAGGGTCTTGCCGACAAGGTCTACTTCCTTCCCGTCACCCCCGAGTTTGTCACCAAGATTATCAAGCACGAGAAGCCTGACGGCATCTACTGCACATTCGGTGGTCAGACCGCCCTTAATGTCGGCATCAAGCTCAAGGACGACTTTGAGAAGCTCGGCGTCAAGGTCCTTGGTACCCCTATCGAGACCATTATCACCACCGAGGACCGTGACCTCTTCGACAAGGCCCTCAAGGAGATTGGCGAGAAGACGGCCGAGTCCAATTCGGCCAACAACATTGAGGAGGCTGTCACTGCTGCCACCCGTATCGGTTACCCTGTCATTGTCCGTGCTGCCTACGCCCTCGGCGGTCTTGGCTCCGGTTTCGCCACCAACGAGAGCGAGCTTGTCGAGCTCTGCAACAAGGCGTTTGCCACCTCGCCCCAGGTTCTCGTCGAGAAGTCGATGAAGGGCTGGAAGGAGGTTGAGTATGAGGTTGTCCGCGACTGCATGGACAACTGTATTACCGTCTGTAACATGGAGGTGAGTCTTAGCTATACTGGACGGCTGTAGCTAACGTCAGAACTTTGACCCCCTTGGTATCCACACGGGTGACTCGATCGTTGTTGCGCCTTCGCAGACCCTCTCGGACGCCGACTACAACATGCTGCGTACCACTGCCGTCAATGTCATCCGTCACCTCGGCGTTGTCGGAGAGTGCAACATCCAGTACGCCCTCAACCCCTACTCGAAGGAGTACTGCATTATCGAGGTCAACGCGCGTCTCTCGCGTTCCTCGGCCCTTGCGTCCAAGGCAACTGGTTACCCCCTTGCCTTCATCGCCGCTAAGCTGGGTCTCAACATCCCCCTCAACGAGATCCGCAACTCGGTCACCAAGGAGACGACCGCGTGCTTCGAGCCTTCGCTCGACTACTGCGTCGTCAAGATTCCTCGCTGGGACCTCAAGAAGTTTACTCGTGTCTCCACCCAGCTCTCGTCCTCGATGAAGTCGGTTGGTGAGGTCATGGCCATTGGCCGCACCTTTGAGGAGACCATCCAGAAGGCCATCCGCTGCATCGACGACAGCTTCCCCGGCTTTGGCGAGAACCTTGTCATTGACGACATTGACACTGAGATTGCCAATCCAACCGACAAGCGTCTCTTTGCCATCGCCACTGCTCTCAAACGCGGCTACTCAGTCGAGAAGCTCAACAAGCTCTCGTCCATTGACCCCTGGTTCCTCAGCCGCCTCGAGCGCCTCTCCAAGACTGAGGGCATCATGGCCAAGTACTCGGCCGCCACCCTCCCCACCGAGCTTCTCCGCAACGCCAAGCAGCTTGGTTTCTCGGACCGCCAGATTGCTCGCGCCACCAGCTCGACCGAGCTTGCCATTCGCCGTATTCGTATCGAGGCGGGTATCTCGCCGTTCGTCAAGCAGATCGACACGGTCGCCGCCGAGTTCCCCGCATTCACCAACTACCTTTACACGACCTACAACGCGTCTACCCATGACATTGACTTCACCGACCATGGTGTCATGGTCCTCGGCTCTGGTGTGTACCGCATCGGTTCGTCGGTCGAGTTTGACTGGTGTGCTGTCCGCGCCATCCGCACGCTTCGTGAGAACGGCATGAAGACGGTCATGATCAACTACAACCCCGAGACGGTGTCGACCGACTACGACGAGGCCGACAGGCTCTACTTTGAGAACATCTCGATGGAGACCGTCATGGACATTTACGACATTGAGCGTTCGTCTGGTCTTGTCCTCGCCATGGGTGGCCAGACGCCTAACAACATTGCGCTTGCCCTCCACCGCCAGAACGTCAAGATCTACGGTACCTCGCCTGAGATGATCGACACGGCCGAGAACCGTTACAAGTTCTCCCGTATGCTCGACAAGATTGGTGTTGACCAGCCCCAGTGGAAGGAGCTTACCTCGTTCGAGGAGGCCAAGTCGTTCTGCGACCGCGTGAGCTACCCCGTGCTCGTCCGTCCCTCGTACGTCCTTTCGGGTGCCGCCATGAACGTCGTCTTCTCCGAAGACGACCTGCAGGCCTACCTCGGCCAGGCGGCTGAGGTTTCGCGCGACCACCCGGTCGTCATCTCGAAGTACATCGAGGAGGCCAAGGAGATCGAGATGGACGCCGTCGCCCGTGACGGCAAGATGGTCATGCACTACATCTCGGAGCACGTCGAGAACGCCGGTGTCCATTCGGGTGATGCCACGCTCGTCCTCCCTCCTCAGGACCTCGACCCCGAGACCATTCGCAAGATCGAGGTCGCCACGCAGAAGATCGGTGCCGCCCTCAACGTCACTGGTCCCTACAACATCCAGTTCATTGCCAAGAACAACGAGATCAAGGTCATTGAGTGCAACCTGCGTGCCGCCCGTTCCACTCCCTTCGTCTCCAAGGTTACTGGCGTTGACGCCATCGAGATGGCTACTAAGGTCATGCTCGGTCTTCCCGTCACCCCGTACCCTGAGGTTCGCATGCCCCCCAACTACGTTGGTGTCAAGGTCCCCCAGTTCTCGTTCTCCCGTCTTTCGGGTGCCGATCCCATTCTTGGTGTCGAGATGGCGTCGACTGGTGAGGTCGCCTGCTTCGGTAAGGACCGCTACGAGGCGTACCTCAAGGCCCTCATCTCCACTGGCATTCGCCCGCCCAAGAAGAACGTTCTCTTCTCGATCGGTTCCTTCAAGGAGAAGCTTGAGATGCTCCCCTCGGTCCACAGGCTCCACCGCATGGGCTACAACCTCTTCGCTACTGCTGGTACCGCCGACTTCATCCAGGAGCACGGCATCCCTGTCAAGTACCTCGAGGCTCTTGGCGAGGATGAGCAGGACCCCCAGAAGGCTGAGTACTCGCTGGAGCAGCACCTGGCCAACAACCTCATCGACCTCTACATCAACCTTCCTTCGAAGAACCGCTACCGCCGTCCCGCGTCCTACATCTCCAAGGGCTACAGGTCGCGTCGTATGGCCGTCGACTTCGCCGTTCCCCTGATCACGAATGTCAAGTGCGCCAAGCTCTTCATCGAGGCCATCATCCGCAAGCCCACACTTGACATTTCGTCGGTCGACTACAAGACCTCGCACCAGACCTTCTCGTTCCCCGGTCTTGTCTCCGTTCAGGCGTTTGTCCCCGGTGCCGCCGAAGCCAACTCGGACGACTTCGGTCTCGCCACTCAGGCCGCTATCCGCGGCGGTTTCACCGTCCTCCAGATGGTTCCCCAGGGCCTCACGTCTGCCGTCGAGGACGAGATTTCGCTTCAGCGCGCTCAGCAGAACGCTTCGGGCGCTGCCCACTGCGACTACTTCTTCTCCGTCGCCGCCACTGCCGACAACGCGTCGCGCCTCCAGGACGCTATCGCCGGCGGCGCCAAGGCGCTGTTCATCCCCTTCAACAACTTCTTTGGATCGGTTAACAAGGTGGCCTCCGTTGCCCAGCACTTTGCCGCCTGGCCCCAGGACAAACCGATTGTCACTGACGCTCGCGCCACTGACCTCGCATCGATCCTCCTCCTTGCCAGCCTCAACAACCGCAGCATCCACATTGCCTCGGTTTCGAGCCGCGACGACATTGCGCTCATCGCGCTCGCTAAGGAGAAGGGTCTCCCTGTCACCTGTGACGTCTCGGTCTACGCCCTCTTCTACTCGCAGGACGACTTCCCCGAGGCTGCCAAGATCCTGCCCTCGGCTGAGGACCAGCAGGCGCTCTGGGACAATCTCGCCACCATTGATGTCTTCTCGGTCGGTGTCCTCCCCTACGAGCTCGGTCAGGCGCTCGGCAAGAAGGTCTCGGCCAGCAGCGGTGTCGAGGAGTCGCTCCCGCTTCTCCTCAACGCCGTCGCCGAGGGCCGCCTCACCCTCGAGGACATTTCGGCGCGCATGAGCGAGAACCCTCGCGCCATCTTCGACATTCCGGAGCAGCCCAAGACTTACGTCGAGGTTGAGGTCAACCGTTCGTCGACCTTCGCCCTCGAAGGCGACGAGTGGTCTCCTCTTGCGGACAAGATTGTTCTTGGCGCAGTTCACCGTGTTGTCATCAACAACCACTCGGTTGTTCTCGACGGCACCGCCTTCTCCATGCCCCTCGGCCGCGATGTGTCGCTCTCGGCCCCTCGCGGCATCTCTGCTGCCTCGGGTCGCGGTTCGTTCTCGGGCGGCCGCCCGGCGCGCCCCAGTGTCTCGCTCACCTCGCCCGTTGTGGCTCCTGCTGGCCTCGGTCTTCTCGGCCCCCAGGTTGCGCAGCCCTCGCTCATGTCGCTCGCCGCCGAGATCCCTCCTGCCCAGGTTTCGCCTGCGCCTACCTTCCAGTCGCTCCAGTCGTACCCTGCCTTCTCGCGCCGCCACATCCTGTCGGTCAAGCAGTTCTCGCGTGACGACCTTCACGCGCTCTTCAACCTTGCGTCCGAGATGCGCATCCAGGTCGAACGCCAGGGCTCGTGCGACACGCTCCGCGGCCGCGTCCTCTGCACCCTCTTCTACGAGCCTTCTACCCGCACCTCAACCTCATTCGAGGCGGCCATGAAGCGCTGCGGCGGTGAGGTCGTACAGATTCAGGCTGAGCGCTCGTCGGTCCAGAAGGGCGAGTCGCTCTCAGACACTATCCGCACTGTCGGCTGCTACGCGGACGCGGTTGTACTTCGCCACCCCGCTGTTGGCTCGTCCAAGGAGGCTGCCAAGAGCTCAGTTGTGCCCATCATCAACGCTGGTGACGGTATCGGCGAGCACCCCACGCAATCGCTCCTCGACGTCTTCTGTATCCGTGAGGAGCTGGGTTCCGTCAACGGTATCACCATCACCCTTGTCGGTGACCTCAAGAACGGTCGCACGGTGCACTCGCTCGTCAAGTTGCTGTCGCTCTACGACGTTACACTCAACTTTGTATCGCCGCCGTCGCTCGCCATGCCCGACTCGGTCAAGCAGGAGGCGACGCGTGCCAACATTCGCTGGAACGAGTACCACAACCTCGACCAGGTCATTGGCCACTCGGACGTGCTGTACGTTACGCGCATCCAGAAGGAGCGCTTCAACTCGCAGACCGAGTACGAGGCGGTCAAGGACATGTTCATTGTCAACAACGACCTGCTGCGCAAGGCCAAGGAGAACCTCATTGTCATGCACCCGCTCCCGCGTGTCAACGAAATTGACCCAGAGGTTGACTTTGACCTCCGCCGCGCTGCCTACTTCCGCCAGATGCGCTATGGCCTCTTCATCCGCATGGCGCTTCTGTCGCTCGTCCTTGGCGCATAGTCTGCGCCGTTGTACCACCACATACCACCAAAAAATAACGTCACCCACCCTCATTTAGCCTCATACCTCCGCTATCTCTACTCCCAACGTGGCGATAGACCAGGACGTTTTTGCCATTAGTCATGAATGCATTTGGATCCGATTAGACGGTGCCCGCATCAGGGAACGATAGGTGCGAGACAAGATTGCAAGACTGTGAGAGGAATAGACTACATACCAAAGAAGTGTACAAACAGGAGCTTGTTAATGAAACTTTTGGACCCCGCATATCGCCTGCTGGGAAGCCTTAACGTCGAGAGGACAGGGTGTGGAGGTCGACAATATCCCAAAATGACAGGAGCCTGTCCTCACAGCATTTGTAGTCGCCTAGTCGCCAGTATTCCAATTGTGAGACAGGCGCTAAGCTATCAGTCTGCAGCGTCTTCGGAGCTTTTGCACATGACAAGGACAAAACTGCCACCCTGCGACTGCCCTTCCCGCCCCCTCGGCAATCATGTCGAGATTGATCCTTCGGGAGTGAGTAGCTAGCTACTGATCGACGCGTGGCCCCGGTAGCATGGCCGGCAGCCCTGGGATCCTGGGACAGAGGAGGATGAGCTTGATGGTCGCGCATGGGGCCCGCGCGCGCGCCAGGAACGGAATGTCGGGATCGGCGGCTGATCACACCGCAGCATTCCACATCCTACATATATCCCCTTGGCGCAATGAACTCCTTTTCCTGCTGCGACCACAAACAACCTCACTCAAGCATTTCCTCGGGGTCTCGGTGTCGTCGTCCCGGGTCAAGACCCGAAAAGGGGACTTATAGCCTTGTGCCTGCAGTGCACAAGGCACCTTCACTGCCGATGGTCCCGTCATGCCAGATGCCCACGGGCTCACACGAGCAGGGGGTTTGGAGACAGTACGGAGATTGATCTGTTGATGGATGGTTCGAAGGCCGAAGAGTCCTCCCCTGTTGGGGTTCCGAAACGTACCTAACCCCCTAGTCTAACTGCTACTCTTGTGTCATCTCTTTTTTACAAGCAGTCTCTTGCACAACCACCGTTCCTATGCGCGATGAGAGCGACGCGTTCGTCGGCGATGCACCGCGTTGGGCTAACGGGGTAAACAGGGACTAGCGTCGCGCGCACTTGAGGGTTAAGTGGTAAACAGCGACGAGTTAGTTGCGAAGACGGCAGGTTTGGTGGCACAAGGCACGGGCCTGAGGGAATGGAATTGTGATCGGATCGACGTGAAGTGAGTGGAAGACTAGCCCTGTTTCACTGTTTCACGAACGAAAAACACAGGGCGCGCGAGATGTGCGCACGGTTTCCTCCACCTCCTCGCTTCTTCCTCGGAACACGCTTCTTGGTTGCGGAGACCCTCCCGCCGGCTCCGCCCTCATAGCCTGTGCAAGAACACCATTGCTGCCTGGAGGCCAGGTTGGAGAGGGCTGTTACTCAGGGCGCTCCTACAAAGTGCCACTGGCACCATACCATTGGTCCGCTGTGGCCACTACAAAGAGGATCATTGAGGGCTTCCCACTCGTTTCAGTGAGAGAAGAAAACGCAGAAGCCGGATGTGGGAGGAGGAGGTGTTGCCTCCTTGGCTGCTGATGGCAGACAGGGCGAGCGAAACAGGCGAAACGAGGGGAGGGCGACAGTGCAAGCCGACGCATCCGTGGCATCACATTCTCACCATCATAGGAACTCGACCCGACGCGGGGGAACTACTGCTATTTTTGTGGCTGTTCATGGCAGGCCCACACTTTCCGTGTGCGGGGTTGCAAACGCAGACGCATCAGGGCACGAAGGATGCCAAGCTGCCAACGCTTGGCCATGTGGTTCTGCGTGGAGAGGTACAGACGGACGCGAGCTTGCCTGACTCTGCAGTTGGCTTGGCTGCAGTCTCAGTTTGCACAGGTAGGCTGGGGCTGGTTACCAGCGGTCGTTGCCCGTTACGCCAGCAGACGAGCCCACATAGGTATGCCGAGCAGGGGGGCCAAATGAAGGCGCAGGCTGGACTGAGAGGCAGACGTTGGGCCCAGCTCCTGTCCTGGACCATGGGAATCAGTCCTGGGAATCACTCGTCAGTAAGCCCGGGGTCTCTCACGGTCCCAGGCCCCTTCTGCGCCACAGGTCCTGCTGCACGCGACCCTCGGCGACCCGGTGACCTCTGCGCAAGGAACGGAAGGAATTAAACGTTCCTGTTGCTGCTTGCTTCCCAGATTAAGACGTCACGACGGGCGGGGGGAAGCGGAGATTCGGCCCTTCCGCCGGGTGCCTGGCCGAACCGAGCGAGCAGTCTTGTGGCTGTTCGCAACGAAGGCGGCCCGCACGCGAGAGATGCCCTCGCCATTATGCGCAGAGCTTAATCACAATCTCCCACCAACGGCCACGAAGGAGCACGTGGGCCGGGACTAGACACGTCATGGTCCTCTGTGCGGCGACCCTCAGAGGGGCGGCGGTCTGGAGGTTGCGGCATGTCGCAATCTCGAAACGTGCATACCGAGATTGTCCTCCCGTGCTTTGCTGCCCCAAGAGGTGTGTGGCGGTGTGTGGCTCTAAGAGAGCAGGTTTGTGGTGACCTCGTGATGCACCAAAAGTGGTTCTATTTGTGCATGCTGGACCTACGCATGCTACGGAGTTCAGCTACCATCCGCTGCAGTCGGGTATCCGGGCAATCCAATCATTGCAGAATCAACCGCAACAAGGGGCATGTGATTGAGCGGCATCAGCTGTTTCTTCCATCACCTGCTATTCTACGTGGGCGGCACACTCTGGAGAGCATCTACGCCTCCATGACTCATGAAACCTATTGAGAAACAAACCAGCGGCTAGTCAAGCGAAATGCCAAGAGCAATGACGTATGGAGGAGTCTGATGGTTGGGAGACAAATGCGACAAGTGATGGCAACGACCAGAGGCATATCCTGTCGAGGCAGCCACAATGTACGTTGCGCAGCACAGCGTATCACTATGCTTGGGGTTTTCCCTCATGTAAATGAATGAATGCTTTTCTTGTTTTTGGCAATTCTCTCTGTGCGCGTTGAGATTGAGCCTCGCTCTCATCTACGCAAATGAGGGGCGACGGGCGAGCGAGTGAGAGGAGACGAGACGAAACGAAGACGAGACGTCAAACAAGCACCTCACGGCTGGGGAAACATCCAAGAGAACCTCGACGGATCCGCCTCCTCGCCAGCAATCAGGTTCGCCACAAATGTGTCGGCAGCGGCGTCGAGTGTGACGCGCCCCATGGAGTTGACGTCAAAGACAACCTGTTGGCAGATAGGGCGGGCGTTGGGCTCTGTGGGAACGTAGAACGAGTAGATGAACACGCAGGCGGCCTCGTTCAGGTCGGACCCGATAGGCCCCCTACGCGAGGTGGGATTCGCATCGCGCACGACCCGCTGCACGAGTGACGTGAACGGAATGGCAAAGTTGATAAGAGCATCGTAGGGCGCAGAGGACTGGGTGCGCGACTCCTCGTTCTGTGCAAAGTTCTTGTAGAGCGCTGCGAGATCCATGAGGTAGGCAGTGGAGCTGAACGTGTCACTATTGGACGACAGGAGACGGAGCGGGGAGATAGATCGCTTGTACGAGGTAGGGTTGCCGTCGGGGTTGGTGTAAGCCGAGTCAGTCGTCAGAGCCCAGCCCGCAGAGTCGGCGAGGGACCGCATAGACGAGGTCAGGATCAGCTCGGGGACCTGCTGGAGAAGGGTCCGGCGTTCGGCTGGGACCAGGATGGGCACCTCAAGATGGAACACGGGGACGCGAGGCGGCGGGAAGTTGTAAAGGAAACCGTATCGCGCTGAAGACTGGTAAATCTCAGAGAGATTGATGGTACCTGGAGGACAGGCAACGTCTGACGACGCAAGAGTGATGGGTCCCGATGGAGTCTGCCACAAGAGGTGCAGCGACTCGGGCGTGAACACCCGAGGTCGGACAGGTTCGCGCGAGTCGCCGTTCCAGGTTGACGAAGGCACATACCCGAGGGAGCCAGCAGAGCCTGACCACGAGCCGTAACCCGGCGACGACGGACCCGTGGCACCAGTGAGCGTCTGCAGCGGCGCCAAGGAAGGTATACCGCTCCGCGTGGACACAGACCAGGGGTCCTGAAGCTGGGGTAGCGTGATGCCGTCACCCGATATGGATGGCTTGGTGTCGTACAGTGTGCGCGACTGAGATTGGGTTCCATAGCGTCTACCCAAGTCGCCGGAACCTGGCGACGTCACAGGCGACTGTGGTTCAAGGGGAAGGGACGCCAAGGAGTGTGGAGGGGGAAGACTGGTGCTGCCGTATGGCGACAAGGGGTCTGGTTGGTGCCGCAGCGGCTGGGAATAGGAGTAGTATCCCGAGGAGTCAAGGACAGACGACGGGGGAGGAAGGTTCGCCTCACGGCGTGGCGGCGGGCCGGCACGTCCGTAGTGGTCGTAAAATCCGGAAGGAGCACGGGCACCCCCGTCCCTATCGCCATCCCAGTAGATGCTACGTGTAGTGGGCTCGTTGATCGGTGGCGGCGCGATCTGAGGCACCTCGCCGGCTTCCAGTTGGAGAAGGAACTCTGGCTTTTCGGCGTTGGCGAGATCCTTGCCCAGAGGTTCCTTGATAATCTCGTAGATGGCAGGCGGAAAGTCGTAATTGTCGATAACGTTGGCCGTTGCGCTCTCGCCGTGGTCCTCTCCGGTTCGCGACTTGTCCTCAAAAGTGAAGATCTCTTTGACTGTAGTTTGTCAGCGGCGTGGTTGCGGAAGGCGAGTAGGACAATTGTGCGATCACTTACATGGATGAGGGACCTTGTCCTTGAGGACCTGGCTGTGGCTCGAGATTTGCTTGCGGTTGTACATCCGCTTTGTGGCGAGGGTGCAGATGGCGGCGATGAGCTCGTTGCGACCTAGAGGGCGACCATAAAACTTGATCTTTGTGCGGCCGTTCGGCGGAATGCACGCCACAGCTTAAACCCAAGTCAGCCGCGTCCAAGCGCACAAGAACAGAAGCACACGACCAGGGATACTCACCTGTGCAGAACGCCAGTTCGGCAGTGTCGTACCAGATCTCGGATGTCTTGGTGCGGCGCGAGGTCTTGCGGCGCTTTTTGCTGCGCGCACCGTCCTCATCGCGATCGCCCTCTACTGCTCCTGAAGCCTCAGAAGTAAAGTCGCCCGACGATCCTGATGTTGCCTGGCGCGACGGGCCAGGTACGGACCCTTCAATACTCTCGGTCCCATCTCCAGGCCAGTGTCCTGTGATATGGTAATAGAGCTCTGCGGGCGAGACGGTGAGTCCGCCATTCTTGGTCGTCCGTCTGTCGACGGCACTACCACCTGTGGTGCGCAAGGTCATGCTTGGCGGCACCGGCTCCGCCGCCATAACTGTGGTGATGGAAATGATGGGTGGGTACGTGGTGGAGAAGGGAGACGAGAGAGAGAGAGAGAGAAGAATAGAGAGAGAGATCCTTCTCTATAGCTGGGCGGTGCGAATGCTATCGCGATTTGCGGCGTCGATGCTGGAGGTGATGAAGAGTGAGGAAAGCAGGTGGCCGTTTAAGGGCTAGTGAGAGTGGAGCGGTGTGTTCCGTTACGATATGCCGGTTGCAAGTGGTCGCCGCTGAACACGGGAACGACGCAGTGGGCGGTGGGAGTTTACAGTGTGCACTTGCTACGTACGTCTGTGCAGTGGGCGGGGTCGTCCGATACGCCTTGGATACACACAGCAAGAGAAGATGATGTGGTCTGTTGTGTGAGCATGGGAACAGGACATGTCGAGGCTGTCATTCGGTTGTGAAGGGAGGGGCGTACAGCACGGCATCGGCGTTGCTAGTCATGGGAAGGTCCCACTCCCATCAGGACGGCCTCCACTATTCGTCGCCACTAGTCAGGTAATGGAATACTCACCAGGGGAGGAACGTGGGGTGCCGGCGTGCTTGACGCGAGCAAACGTAACACACGGGCGGCGTGGACGGGAGGATCACAGGCCTTGCAACGGCTCGACTGTTGACAGGCTGAGATGCCTTTTGGCGGGGGGCGTGCTCCCAAGACTGGAGGATGACAGCCGGATGGAAAGATTCTGTGCGATGACGCTGGTGGACCAGAATTTTGGCAGGCCCCGTAAACAACCACAGTCTAAATAATGGGAAGAGCACAACGGGGTGTCGATGGAGAGGAAATGCAATCACAAAAAAAAAGACGCACGAGCGTGAGGACGAGTGTGGGCTGTGGGCCGTGGGAGATTGACGAGCGCGGTGCGTGACTGGCCGGGCTGTCTGCCTGTGGCGAGAGGAAGCCCGGGGAGGGGGACGCCTGCGTACGGGGCGCGCGCGCAACGTCGGTTGCTGACCAGATGCCCTCCGGCCCTGTACGGAAGTGCGGAATGGGAGTGGGGGATCCAGCGCTTCGGATGGCGCAGCGTGGTTGGCGGCCGCGACGGTGGTCCACACGCTACTGCGGGGATCGAGGAATGTGGGATGGCCAATTTGGGCGGCTCCGCGTTGAGCTACTGTGTCGACTGCGGCGGTAACAGCACCTGCGGAGTGAGCGTCACGACAAGGTCGGTGCTGCACGCGGCAAGTGGCGAGAGAATGAGGGGGGAGGGGCAGGCGGGGGGGCCGAGGGGGAGCGGCGATGGGCAGCGGACTATGGGAGGGGTGCGGGAGACTGCGATGCTAGACGACGAATCTGTGGGAGGGAGCGGGGCCTGGGAGCTGTGCGGATATTTTTATCAGACAGGAGCAGCGGCGGCGGCGGTGGTGGTGTACAGTGGTGGGGGTGTGCATGGTGTACTTGGGTGCACATGCAGTGGGGTTCAGGTGGAGTGGATGCGCAAGGAGAAATGTCGCCTGGCCACCCAGGTCATCCTCCCCTCTCTGCAGACGCCCCGCCGCCAGCAAACTCTCCTCGAGCCGCCGCCATCTTTTTTTTTTCTTTTTTTTTTTCCCTTTTCGCTCTTTTTTCCCTATATTCTGCGTTTGCCCTCTGTTTTATCTCGGCCATTCCAGCTAATGCAGCAGCTGATGCGGGCGCGATCACGAGGGGAGGACGCAAGGCCAGGGCAGGGGCCGGGAGCAGGGTCAATCTGCTCTGTGCGTTCTTCCGTTTGACCAAGGTTTGCACTCCCCTGGGCTCTGGACCGACCCTGTTCGGCCTGCTCCACAAATGATGAAATGACGGCGTGCGGGGTGGTTGCCTGGCCACTGGAAACGAGACCAAGACGCGGACAGCAGGGGCACAAACGAAAAAAACGGGGGGTTATAAAACGTACGTACCTCAATGCACGCTAGCCCCGCGATATCCGACAGAAGGAAGGTACAGAGTATGCGATCGGGGATAAAAACACAAGGGATTGGACCCACCTCGGTCCAGCACTCGGCTTTGAGTTTGAAGCCGACGTTGACCAAGTGGCGAACGAGACCAGAGGTGGATGGGGAAACGACGTGAATGCGTGCACGCAAGACTGCGGGGAGTGGTGCGGTCGTGGGGAGTGGCTGTGTGGTGGTTTGCAGTCGTGAAGCGTGTGCGATAGATGGCGATTGATGGATACGGAGGATAGGTGCGATGAGGAATGACGGGTGGATTGCGACCGACTCGAAACGACCTGGCGACCCACTACTGTTGGCGAACGCCCACTCGGACCTTGGCGTGGCGGTTCGCAGAAGACCTGGTACCTTGGGATAAAGGCCTGCAGAGGAATGCTGGAATAGAGGATGGAATGGGTGAAAAGACGAGTCACGTACCCAGGCAGGCAGTGTCAATTATATAAAAGGGGATCGCAACAGAGACACCCGACACTCCGAGGGCGTCAGGCGGCCAGTAGTGGCTGCTGCTGTTTCTACCGCTGTTGCTGCTGTCGCCGCTGGTGGTGGTGGTGGTGCTGCTGCTGCTGCTGCCCCGCGATCGGAACACTCGTGCATGCCCCCTGCTTGCCTCTGTGCGCTGCGCGCTTTGTGCCCTTTGCGTTGTCGCAGTTGCCGTGGGGTCCAACTTTGATGTTCCGACGTGCCTCCGCCGTGTTATTCATCATCTGCAACGGCAAAATAAAATGGAGAAGCATATCATGAGGCATATTGAACGATGGCGTCGAGCAGGGCGGGGGAACAGCTTCCGGCGGAGTGAAGTGGTCACTGGCGACCAACCGAGGGATAAAAGCAAAGGGTCATGTTCTCCGCAAGGAGTCTTGCATGTCCTGATCCAATTACAAGCATATCAATTGTTCGAACGCAGGTGCCAATACGGTGACGTCGGTATCGCAGGTCCAAGGCCGTAATGACTCACAGACCGCCGCAGAGTGTGTCGGTTGGCAGGTGGTGGCGCGGGGTTGTGGTTCTTGGTCCCTTGACCTGGCAGCTGACAGCCAGCTGGCAGTTGGTGGCGATGGGTCTGCCGGGCTTCCTGTTGAGGCCGTGGACGCGAGAGCCAGAGGGAAAACCAGGTCGCCCCTGTCCGCAGGAATGAAACCAACCATCGCCGGCTGGCATGGGAGGTAACAGAGGAGAGGAGCAGCGACGCCTTTTGTCTCGGCGAGATCTGACCCGTGCGTTCTCGACGGGTTCGGAGCATGGGAGAAGAGGAGAGAGGCCAGGGCAGATGCAGTCCTACCCCTGCAGCGTCCAGACCCCAGGGCACACTTTCCATCAGCTGTAAGCAGCCACAAGCATCATCGACGCAATGGTGGGTTGGGGGACCCACCAGAAGGAATCAGGCGGTGATGCGACGGTCGTAACAGAACATAGCAGAAATCGGCCTGAAGATTGGCCCTGCACCCTGCCACCTTGCCGCCGATGGAATACGGCTGATCTGATGGAACCGAAGTTCCTTGCATGCCCCTCCGCGCAGTTGGCGCATTCCGCTGCAGGAAGGATGGCCAGATGACTGTGCGGGGGTGGTGGTAGTGGAGGCCCTTCCCGCGAGCCCGGGACCTAGGCCGAAGCTGTGACCGCTGACACACTGACAGCAAGAGTGCCGTGCGTCTGGAAACAGAGACGGACGAACCCAACTCTCACGCCAGAAGGTCAGGGGCGCAGGCGGTTGTGCGAGCCCAGTACATGGGGAAGCGGCACGTGAGAGAGCATTTGTTGGTGCCACATCGTCCAGCTGCGGCGAGACTGTCAACCATCTCGCGGCCGTCGATCGTTGACAGCGGTCAACTGGGCGCACACTCCGGCGTCAGCCGGTAGATCCAGCAGAGCGATCGTTTGGTTTTTGTACAATCAACATGTCCATTGGGAGACCTCGGAGCTTAGGGGGAAAGGTCACACCGCCACTGATCGCTTGGACCGCCGCCTCCACTTGCCTCTCCGCTGCCCTCGAAGCCTTCCTTATCGAGTCCCATGCCGCTTTGCCTCGCCCTTTTGACCGTCCATCACTGGGCAAAGTCGGCTTCCGGAAAGTAGGAAAATGAGAGGGCCGAACAGGGCCAAATCTCCATGGCTGGCGGGCTGGGCCGCCTGGTGGGTTGGTGTGCCCGCTGGTGAGCCGAGTTCCCAGCCGCAAGCCGTGAGCACGGTCCTGCGCACGGCTCACTTTTTTTTTTTCGCGTGGCGTCCAACTGCGATCGTGGCGTCCCCGTCTGGGAAACAAGCTGTTCGCAGCCGCCGCTTGGGTCATCAGGGGCTGGTCGGTCGTGGCGGCCTGTATCCTCGCCAGAGATGCTCCGCGAAACGTCACAGCACCGAGTCGAGTAGGGTGGACCTCATAACGTTGCAGAGCTCGCAGCTGGAGGGACGGTTGTGGGGTTGTGGTGTTTGTCGAGCAATCGAAGAGCTCCGCTGCGCCTTTCACACGAAGTGAGATCCAGATCCAGCCCAGTGTGGCGGAGGACGGATAGCCGAGAGCCGCTTCGGGTCGCCGTCTCGGTCTTGTTCCTTCCAAGCGTCCTCTCTCGTCTCACAAAGCGGCCACGCCATGTGGGGACACGGCACACAGGCACGCTGGAGGACACAGTTTCCGCCGCGCGTCAGCAGCGTTCGCACTGTCGGCCTTGCCAGCGACTAGACCTGCGGCCTGCGGGCAACGTCATGGTTCAGGTTGAGCGCCCGGCGCATGCCTGAGCGTCTCAACATCCCCACAAGACCTGGGTTCGATGGCAGCCCATAACGTAACTCGGTCCCTGGGAAACAATGCTCGGCGACGCCCAGGGTCTTTGCTTTTGCCACGGCACGCCAGCAGAGATGCGCAGGGCTGGCTAGAGGATGCCACACACGCACGCATTCCACGGAATCAGCGACCATGGCCAGATCTGGCATGTAGGCAAGCGGGTGGACCATATCGGCCAACCAGCACGAATCGGTGCTTTGTTTGCTGCACCTCATGCTGCCAGTCCGCAACACCGAGGAGACCTCCGTAGTCAATGCCAAATGCTCTCTCATCAGCAACCCACACCAGTCGAAGGATCACAGACTTGCACAGATCGGTGCCCAAGCGTCTTCGGCTCCTCCCAGGGCTCGCGGCATCGCAGCATGGGCCATCGGTGCTTGCGCCACGAGGCCCATGATCAGCTTGACAGACTACCCGCCCCTGTGGTTCCTGCGTCCCAAATCTCGGCGGGCGTGAGCCAGACTCGGCGCCCACACTGTGTATCCAAACGCCTCGGAGCGCACCGGGCTGAAGGGTGGAAGGGTAAGTGAGCAGGGGTGTCTACGATTGAGACGGATTTTGGCACCGCTGGCCGGAGGGGGACACCCATTTTCTGGGACGAGGCCGGAGGGCCGACAGACTGCCGCGGTCCCCAGGTTCGCGTGCCGACGCGTTCTTGCACGGTGCGGCGTGGCGTTGGAACGACTACTGGCTGCCACTTCCCCCCTTTCTCCTACACGGGGGGCTGGGCATGTGCCACTGGCACTGACCACTCGCCTGTGATGGCTATCCTGAGGCGCAAGTGAACAGACCCGTGCAGTGTGGCCATCAAGTACTCTGTACGAGGAGGCTGGATTCAAGCGGAGACTTGTCCATCGACTGGTGGCCCTTGGACGCGGCCATCTAGTCTTGCACAATAAGAACATGAGGTCACACTGCCTCGATCATTGAGCGTTGCTTGACTGGGGATGGGGGTATCCGGCCAGCCCTCTCTAACGCAGAGGGCGATAGGCTGTGGAGGCTCATTCTGATCACTCACTCTCTTAAATTTCGCACCTCACAACAACCACTCAGGCCCGTTGTAGTCTGTTGAAGGGATATCGGAGAGACAGCCGGTGTGAATTTCTTTTGTGGGCAGACTGACCCCCGCGCTTCAGCAATCGACTAACGACGGCGCGCCCGACGAACATTACGCCGGCCCCGAGCCCTCCGCTACAGTGTATCTCACCGCAGGACTGTCGCCAGATGGCCAGTATGTCAGAGTGCCCGTGCTCATTCCAGCACGCCTGATGGACCCCAGTGCTGTCTCCCACAACGGACCGTCCCGGCGGCTCCACCAGCGGCGCTGTTCGGAGAAGGGCCAGCCCGCTCTGCATACCAGTTACAGTGGTCAGCTGATAGTCCTCCTGGATGCAGGTGACGCGTCACTCTCTGCGGGCTCCGGTGTTGACGGGTCGCCAGGTCAACCAATTGATATGAGCGACATCATCCACCAGACAGGCACAGCTAAGACGTTGCGTCGGTTTCAAGGCAGAACAACATGGGCAGGGAATGGAGGGCGGATCTGACGGCGGACTGATGGAGAAGAATTTACAGGAGAGAGCTGGCCAACCTTTCGGATTGTTGCCTACTAAAATCGGGGACCGGAGTGTCCGGATTGTCAAAGGAAGACTGATGATGGGGATGGATGTGGCTGCGTAGATAATATTGTTACTTTCTGTCGATCGGCCGACACACGCCGCCAGAGAATGAAGAGCAAAGGGTCGAGACGGAAACGGTAGCAACATGCGTTCCGTCCATGATTTGGTTGACAAAGACAGTTGCCATGCCAGAGATCTAGTGAGTTCACTAACTGTTGTCGCCCTTCGGCAACTAGCGACAGACATGGCCAAGGGTTCCATCGGCATTCATCTTACTCATGCCCAAGTTATCTCACATATCTTACGCGACTGTCTTGGTTCCCCGGGTACTTCCGTGGGATAGTACAGTGTCCATCTCAGTAAGCCTCCATCACTTTCGTTCTACGGCGGCTGGAAAGTGCCGCCAATACACATACAACTGGAGCTTTCACTTTGCGTTTCTAAGACTGCTACGGACAGATGCCATCTACTCCGCGACCCACGATCTCTCACCAAGGGTCCCCTGCTTAGCTCCCAACTTGATTTCGGCGGTGATAGTGATGACGATTTCAGGTTGGGTTGCTCGTCATCACCGGAACCGAGAGTAAGGCACCGGCCACAAGTGCCGGAGGCGTCGGCGTCCGTTCCTGTTACTAATAATACTTCGGATCATCGTCACCCCTTTCGGCACCGCACGGGCTGGCAGATCGAGCATCGTAGAGTGGCGTCGGCCGGTGCACGACATCAGTTCACACGATGCCGTCTCGGTGACCTCGACTACTCGAAGTCAGGTCGTAGTAGTCTCACGCGCCGAAACTTAACCTTGTAGCAGGATCAAAGGCAATACCCGTGTAGTTGGAGCACGGCCGATACCATATACCCTCCTGGGCACCCGTCACCAATCAGTCCTGGATCTCAACCGTGTCCACGGATGCGGGGATGTTTCGAACTTCGGATCCTCTGCAGAGCGATGGGTGACGTCCTGTCAGCAGCAGCGTGGGATACTCGTTAACCATCGCCAAGCCAACCTTGAGTGATTGATTCCCACAAACTGCGGTCGAAAAATGGCGACGAAGGTTGCTACCAGGCCGGGGCGCAACAGCTACGGAGCGCGACCAGTCAGCCGGTTACTCTGAGCCTATCTCGCAAGTTCGGAATCGTCTCCTGTGTCAACAGCATACACATAGGTTGGGTGAGACGCGTGTTTCGTTCGCGCGAACCTGCCACTGTGGACAATAAACTTCCAGCAATAATTGCGGTCCTGTCAGTTGTCCAGCCCATCAGGAATCAATAATGAACGTCCAACACCAAGGCTCCCAGGCCAGGGCTTTGGTCCACCGAACTATACAACCCCCCCGGTGAGGCACTACGCTAGTGCGTGGGATACCGCTGCTGCCGTACTTTGAACGTTTTATGCACGGCGCCCGTGTCGCTTTACCTGATCTCACGATCGCGAGGCGCCGTGTCGCTGCTGGCTGGCACCTGGGGGGTTTGGAAGGATGGGATAAATGACGTGTTGTTGACCACGTGTGGATCGTTATCAGAGTTTTTACTTCCGCTGTGGCCTGGCTAGCTCCCCCCCGTCGTCCATCATGGACGATAGGCAGAGGGTTTGCTCATCTCCACATCCGTCGCAAAAAAGCAACACAACAACATCGCCACGCCCCAAACCACCACCATCCACGCAGCGTTTCCGAGCAGGCACGCACGATGACGGCCCTCCTTCCCCCCAATTTGTTGCGGCTGTTTGCCCCGCGCCCGCCGCTCCCGTATCTCAAGCCACTGTCCAAGGACGACAGCGACCGCGGTCCTAATAACCTTGGGGGCATTGCAGACCTCGTGAAGCGGTTGCGTGACGAGGCCGAGGAGGACGAGTACAAGAAGGGAATGGAGGAGGAGGACAAGCCGGAAGATGGCAAGGCAGGGCAAGCAGATGGGGGGGACGTGACCATGGCGGCAGCCGACGACACACAACCTAAAGCCGCGGACGAGGATGGCGAGGTCAAGGATGCTGCGAGCAAGCAGAAGGCGAAGGCGGGTGGAGCATCGTCAAGGACTGGCGGAAAGCGCAAGAATGATGTTGTCCCTGAAGGTGTCATTGGCCAAGAGGCAGTCAAGATGCGCCGGGAGGCTGCCAAACGGGACCAGGAGGAGTATAAGAAGAATGCCGAGACGAACTGTGTGTACCCATTGCTCGTGGCGAAAGCTAACTGGCCACAGGGGA
Organism: Apiotrichum siamense; assembly: GCA_023653615.1. NCBI lineage: Eukaryota > Fungi > Basidiomycota > Tremellomycetes > Trichosporonales > Trichosporonaceae > Apiotrichum > Apiotrichum siamense. Next base: position 1,681,088 of record JALJEG010000001.1, read on the forward strand.
TCCCAATGGGGATGAAGAGGTCCAGGGCGACCCTTACAAGACTTTGTTCATTTCGCGCCTCGTGAGTACGAGTGCCGCATTCCGTGGTAACCTCGCTAACGTCAGTCCTCAAAGGTGACCGAGATCGACTTGCGACATGAGTTTGAGCTCTACGGTCACATCAGTCGTATCCGTATCGTGCGCGATAAGAAGGGCAAGTCGTGCAACTACGCGTTCATTGTTTACGAGCGCGAGCGTGACATGAAGGCGGCGTACAAGGATGCGGACGGCATCCAGATGCACGGCAAGCGCATCCTCGTTGACGTCGAACGCGGGCGCACTGTGAAAGAATGGAAGCCGCGGCGTCTGGGAGGCGGCCTTGGGGGACGTCCCAAACCCGTGGAGCCAGTCGCCCAGAGCTATGGTGCTGGCGGCTTCGGCGGACGTGGCGGACGTGGCGGATTCGGGTTCCGCGGTGGACGTGGTGGTGGCTTCGGCGGACGTGGTGGAGGATTTGGCGGAGGTCGCGGCGGTGGTTATGGAGGTGGTGGAGGTGGTGGTGGGTTCCGTGGGCCCGGCGGAGGAGGCGGTGGCTACCGAGGAGGAGGTGGTTACGGCGGCAGCGGCGGCGGTGGTGGTTATGGGTAAGTTGAGGAGCTCTGCGGAGACCATCGACGTGCTGACCTTTAGCGGTGGTGGTGGCGGCGGTTTTGCTACTGGAGCAAATGGTTTCCAGCCCCCGCCCGGGGGCGGAGGAGGTGGTGGCGGCTACAAGCGCGACTACGATGCCCCTCCCAGCGGCGGCTACGACGATCGTGACTCGAAGCGCCCGCGCTACTAGATCGCGTCATGCAATCAACAAAGGTAGAGGGAGGTGCGGGTGTGCTGAGGTCATGCCATTCTGTGCTGTGCCGGCTAATGCAACTGAGATGGAGGTAGTATTGGGAGGTTAGGTGAGGTACAGGCAACACGATGGAGGCAAGCGCCGAGCGTCGTGTGGGGACGTTGACACCGGGGCCCGTGGTGTAAGTGTCCCTGCCACACGCGGTGGGGTTGCGCGCCCGTGTTTGTCAAGCATGTATTAGGTCGCAAGGTCGCAAACTGAAGGACAGGTCTGAAGGACCAGTGTACAGGTGGGTATGGTAGGTATACCGTACCGGTACGCAGTGCCGAGATAATCTGGTTTCACCGCGGTAGCAGTGCGAGATCATGACAAGTGAGGCTGCAATACAACTCCTTTATTAGTGCGGGTGGGTATGGTAGGTGGATCCAGCTTTTGATCGGCCATGGCGCAGTGGGACCGCGTAAGGCGGAGCCCGGCGGTTATGGAGATCCAAACGAGATACATGGTATGGGAGGTGGTGCCGATGCGTGACCAGAGCGGCAAGGGCAAGTGCAGAGATATTTTGCAGAGAGGTGTAAAGGGACGGACGTAAGTGTTTCCCAGTACTGTAGGGCGTCCCCGCCATGCACTGCCACTGGCAAGAGAGATACCACCAGAGGAGACAGGTCTGCCACTTCCGCCTGACCGAGGTCCCCTTCGTCCATGAACCCTCGTTAGCTGCGCGTCACATGAGTGCTACCAGTCCATAGATACTGAGAACAGTTGCAAGGGTCAATCACATGAGTTTCCCGGAGCTAACTACAGCTTGTCGACAAAGAACAACGTATCAGCTGCGGAAGGGTTAGCGCGTGCTCATCTTGGGGATCCAAGAAGATCCAAGACTGGGAACCTTACGGTCGCGTCCGTCCGGAGCCCCGGACGTGAGGTTGATGGCCATTCCGTCCGGAGCCCCGGACGTGAGGTTGATGGCCATTGCAAGCTCATACCCCACGTCTTCCATGACGGCCAGGAGGTCCATAAGGAGCACGCTGGCGTGCATGGTGTCCGCGTTAATCGAGTCGTGATAGTCCCACGGGTTGCCGCGCAGTTTCAGCTGCAAGGCGTTGCCTTGCTTCTCTTTGACGCCGAAGAGGCCGTGAGGCCATGTCTGTATTGTCAATAGTTGTTACGATATCAAGCTAAAGCGACTCCCAGCGTTTTCGTAGACAGTCTCGGTACGCCAAGCTCATCCACACGTACATTGGCCGCCCGGAGGAACGCTGCAGTCACTTCGGCGCAGGGCGAGTCAATCAACTGGATCTTGCAGTGCTCCGTGAAGGACACCGCAAAGAAAGTTCGCTGGACACAGGGTCCGGCACGGAAGATGAGAGTGTCTCTGTTCGTCGAGCTGTGAGACATGTACGCGGCTGTGGTGAGATGCCAGCCGTGCGTTGCTAAACCGCGAAACAGCGAGGTCATGAACTGGCGTGTGAAAACGGCGTCCTTGCGGAAGCCCTTCCCTGTGGTGCTTTAGCATTATCCCCATCCGCGCAATCCGTGCAGACGGGATCCTGCAACGACGGACAGTCAACGTCTTCTCCAACGCTGCTGCTTCCACCATCGCCACCGGAGACTCTCACAGGGCCGTCCTTTCAGCTTGAAGTCGAACGAGCCACGTGGACCCCGCCCGCGGGCTTGGATCCCCTTCGGCCAGGCGCTATCCACCGCCGTCTCTACAACATTCGTCACGTTGGGTTGGAATCCTATCAGCCGCAGAACGTCATCGAACATCCGTACGGTCGCGTAACGCCCCACGGACGCTGCGCCAGCGGCCGCGGAGGAGGACGAGCCGGCATTTGGTGCGGATGGGAGGCCCTTCTCTGACGGAAACCCGTTGCTGCCGTTGGGTCCCTTACTCCCTGCATATCCCGGGGGTTCACTGTTCGAGTACGAGGGTGGTGGTGCGGACATGGTGAGTTAAATGGTAGAGTGAGTGACTGAAGGACAAGAGATGCACGAACTTGTTGTATACACGGCACTGCGCCTGCTGTGCCGGCTTGGTTTGGCGCTATGGCGTCATTCAAGCTTGGCACCGTGTTCCTAGCCTTAACGGAAGCAACGAGGCTGTGCGTTTCGCGTACACAGGTTCTTCATCGCTTGAGACTACCGCGTTGCACGTTTGCTAGATGTGGGTACCCGGAGCCTGTCCGCCTGGGAGTCCAGCAGAATCCCCATTGGGGTATGGACTGCCAACGACCTACTGCCTCCTTTGCGCCGTCGCCCAATGTTATCAGGAGTAGGGGGATAGCCACTCGTCCACCAGCGTGATGTATGCCTAGCTTGCTGGGATGACCTTGGCCTATCCGTCGAATCCGTCGAGGACGCAGACGGTGGGTATTTCGCGGCAGACCTCACTCTGGATGCAGAACGTCGCCTTTGTCGGACGCACATGAAACTTGCTGGCGGAGCGGACATTGAAGTCGAGCTGGAGCCAGACAGAGACCCGAGTTGGTAGTGTGGCGCGGGCTCAGTAAGTCAGTCGTTACAATGAGCAGAATCATTCAAAGTGGTCAACCTGTTTGAACAAGTTCCGCTCCGCAACTGGAGGTCAGAGCGGCCACCAGGGCACCCCAACCTAATGTCCACTCTACAGAGGTTGGTTACATGTAAGCTTCCACCGTAACATGTCTGTCGTACTGCCATTAACGTCGTCTCACTAACTGTTGATGCCCTTGCAGGCCATGTACTATCTATGCTAAAACCGTGCCCTAGTCACGACATATCCACTTGCTCCCGTAGCCCTGCCTACTGGAAGTGTGGCCGACATTGGTAGTCCCCGATAACCGTACAACGCGATCGTGTCGTTCGCCCGACATGCTCCTCACCTTAGATTCCGCGCTTCCAGAGGCACGCGGGGTCTTCGCGGTACTCGTCCGAAGAGATCCACATTTTCTTAAACGTGGACAGTCCGGCAAGAATGGAGCCGCCAATCCAAGTCGAGTACTGGTCATGATCAGAAACCGGACAAACACATGGAACGTACCTTGCGTTCTGGGGGCGCATAGATCTTGAGCTTGACGTCCTTTAGAGATAGCTTCTTGACTTCGTTGAGGAGGCGGTCGCCGAAGCCGGTCGTAAGCGTTGATCCGCCAGAGAGGATAATGTTGGAGAAGAGTGCCTTGCGGAGGTCCATGTCGACGCGCGTGATCGAGTCGACAATAAGCTGATGTACGCCAGGGTACTCCTGGCCGACGAGCTCGGGATTGAAGAGAATCTCTGGTGCCAGGAACCGTTCCGTGCCGAGTTGGATGACCTTGCCGTCAGGCAGACGGAACTCTTCCCATGCTCCGCTGTGGTCCTTCTCCTCCTTGACTGGGTTCATCGACAAGTAGCAGCACTTCTCCTTGATTGTGCGAACGACCTCCTTCTCTGCTGAGGTGTGTAGGTAATGACCAGCCTTACGCAAGAGCAGTTGCAGGTGATCCGTCACGTCACTGTGGCTTAGCATTGACTGTTCAAAGACCGCAGCTTACCGGCCAGCGAGGTCTATCCGCTGAATGGCATGGGTCATGGAGAAGCCCTCGTACACCGGGACGGCATGAGTGACGCCGTCTCCCGAGTCCAGCACGATACCGGTTGTGCGCCCAGTGGAATACCTGCAGATGTTAGCAGCTGCGGATGGTGCACAACGCACAGACTCAAAACGGCCTGGATGGAAGTGAAGAATGCGGGAACGTTGAAAGTCTCGAAGAAGATCTGCGCTGCGACATCGCGGTTGTGTTTTGGGTTGAGGGGTGCCTCAGTCAACAGGACGGGGTGCTGACTATTAGCACAGGACGCGAACTCTTGCAATCATTCACCTCTTCGGAGAGCGCGTTCAGGCCGTCCGTGTACACCCAGTTCCAGATGCGCTCCATGTCATCCCAGTCTGTCACGACGCCGTGCGCAATTGGGTACTGGATCTTGAGCAGTCCACGCAGCTCCTGTGCTCGCTTTCCAATGAACAGGTTGTCCTGGATCGCGCCTGCCATTACTCGCGGGTGCTTTGGTCGTCCGACACTTGTGATGTCAGTACCCACTGGCCAGCTATTGGGTCATGGCATGAGACGCACAAGGATGGAATGTGACATGTCGGCTGCTCCTGCCCGGCAAACCCAGCCTTTATCGTTCCCGAGCCCTGCCGCATCAGTGTCTGTCACGGGTGGGTCGTCGCACATTGTCAATGACGACAGGCTGGTTCGTGAGGCTGCAGCGTCAGTCGGCTTTGGCTGACGGGGCACAAGCTTACACGTCGTCAAACTCCGCTGCCATGGTGCACCAATGTATCTAGCCGTACAGAGACGGCTGCTTTAAGCGAAGGGAGAGGAATGGGGGATGGTTGAGCGGTCGGTGGCTACTTTATACGGTGGTTGTGGATTGTTGTTCGACTGATGCGACCAACAGCCGACGTGACAACACTCGAGCGCTCCGTGTCTATATGGGGGGCCATACAAGTACGCGTCCCTTATTTGTTTACGTAAATCACATGTATATTGGCTTGTATATCCCTATATCCATTAACGGGACGCCCAGGACCTTGGTATGTCTCTTTTTTGTTTCTTGTTCCAGCTAACATGCGAATCTACCGGTCAGATGTTCATGGGCGGTCGTTTGCAACAACATACATACATACCTCGGCCTTGAGGTGCATGTTCCGGCGTGTACTCGGGTCAGAAACTTGTTGAGAAGGCATCTCGGTCTATGATTGTGGGCAATGTGCCCATGGTTTGCCTGCACAGGCCTGGGGAGAAAGCATTGGCCAAGGAGGTCATGTCGATGTTACCGAGCATGATAACAGCTTGTTTACGGCTGGGGAATTGCCTACAACGTTGGCTGAACCACATAGAGCACCCACCACTCGATATCTATGAGGAGATGGAGGTTGGGCTACCGTTAATGAGGCAAAGGTCTCCTGTGCATTCTCGTCTAGGGTCAAGTTCTATATGGGAACCTGCGACAATGACCAGGCGGTCTTGAGCGTAATGTCCTCTGTGTTAGAACCGCGATTCGTAAGCTCCCTGAGACGGCCCACTGTGGCGCCGCTGGCTGCACAGATCTTGTCTTCGTCTTGGCAAGCTCCAAGTACCGAGTATGATCCGAATTATCCGAGATGCTGGCACGCTGCCATCAGGCATCCTCGCGTATCTGCTGTTGCCGCATGGCCCTGTTATTGATGGCATCTGGCCCGCGGGGGTCCACGCGGGGACCAGACGAGACGGAACGAACCAGGGGGTAGAGCGGCTCAACCGCCAGTGGTTAGTGGGGGACAACCTACTGGGGGCTTGGGTCGCCAAGCCGCCACCCCCACTTCCGCCGTTTGCCCCGTATTGAGGGTCGGGGCCACTGCGGCAACGGCAGGGCTGCCTCGTGAACTGTGCATGGGTATGGTAGCCACGAGCCAGTCATGTTGCAGAACGGTTCCGAAATGCACCAGCACCCTCATTACAGCGTGGGGAACTGAAACAGGCGGAACAAGCAGGGAAAGATTGCAGAAACAGTGACTAACTGGTACGAGTGAACACCGCTACACCAGCAGCTGGCCAGATGCATTCAAGGATATCAGAGAGGACAGGATGCCAATTTCACTGGCGAGCGGCAAGAGGGTGCTCATTGGGAAGCACTTCCTATCCATTACACCAGAGGGCACTGTGGCGTTGTCACCAGGAACATCGGAACAAGAGCATCTCAAGAACCCGAGCATTCATTCAACACTGCTTGAGACACCGTGCTCAACACGTGTTGACTCGTATTCAACACTATCTCAGCTTCTCAGCCTCTTCACCGCGAGAACACGCTACCGGTGGCTCAATGGGCCGTGCTGGGAGCACATATGCTATCGACCGCTCAACTCCGACCGCTAAATTCGGGGGACGCCTCCCCTCCCCCCACCCAGTAGATGTAACGTCCACAATGCCTCAAGACACTGGACGAGAGGCCAGGACAGTAGCAGGAGCATGTGGACCCACGCGCCAGGGGAAGCGGGGGTATGTTTTCCGTACACGCGCGCTCTGAAGGGAGAACAGAGGCCGAGGCCAGGTACGCCAGATTAGTGTGACAGATGGTGAACAGACTCCAGTTGGCATCCATCTGCCCAGCTAATGACCAGGTGGGGGAGCGGCCCACGCTCTTGGTAAGCATCCCGTCTCGCTTCTTCGTCCAGTTGTCCGTGCGAGCATCTTCCGCGGTTGTGTGGCAATTGGCAAGTGGCGGGTGGCAGGTTGGTTGGCACCTGGGGTGTTCATATCGGATCATTGGCATTTGCGTGCGTGTCCATGGTTATTCCTGTACCAGCATTTCTTCTCAAGCACTTTCTCAAGCACTGCATGACATGGCGCACATGGCACACCGCTCAGCTCCGGTCCCACCTATGGCAGCAGAGCATCACTGCTTTGCGGCTAGGGCCCGATGGAAACGTACCTGACAGCGGGCCACTACCGCCCATGTGACAGCAATCCGCGAACGGACATCCACGAACCAAGACCACATGATGATTCCAGTCGCCTGATCACCCCTGCAGATCAGCACATGGCCCAGCTGAGGGCTGCAACCGCCATTGGTCGTGGTCCAGCGGCAGCCGAGCCTGCCCGCGCGCCAGCAGTGCTCACCCGCCCGGCGCGAGCGCGTGCCACTGTCCGTGTCCGCTGATCAGTTTGCTGGACCATGCCCGAGCCCGGGCGCCCGCTGCAAGCCATACGGGCGAGGGGTGGGTGCGCGAGGGATGTCGCCAACCCTGTGACCGAGGTCATGTCCGTCGCAGTTGACGACTCGGCCGACCGGAGAGTGTGTTTGTTCTCGTGAGGTCTTTCTACACGGTAAATACCGCAACGTAATCGTGCTGGTCGTGCGACGGCATTCGGCGATTCCAGGCGCAGAGGTCCCTACGATCACAACAACCATTTCATGGTAGATGAAGACGACGGTCCAGGATGGCTCCCAGTCGATAATAAGAGGACCATGGAACCCGGTCACTAGCCAAAGTCCGCGCACGGCATCGCATAGGATCGGCCCGCGTTATCGCTGCCTGTTGACGCTGCGGTCGGGACCGGGCCCGTCCCCTGCCGAGCTGAATGGCCCGCGCCAAGCGGCGGTCGCCGCTGCGCCCATTTCATCCGCGGGTGCCGGTCCCGCAAGTGCCGGGTCGTGGGGAACTGCGCACAACATTTGGTTTATCCTTGTTGGGGCACATCATGTGCGTGCATGAAGATGCAAAGCGTTTATTTCTGTTCACCATGGAGAGAGGTAGACGAAATAGGACGGCGGCGGACGTGTTTGGAAGCGCACGCCGCGATTCCAAACGACGTCACGGCGCTGGGGGCGGGGGAGACGGGGTTGGGTTTCCGAGTCGGAGGTTGGTGCCAGTTACGAGGCAAACTTTCAACCGCGGCGGCTGTCACCTGGACCAACCCGCTGTGGTACCACTGTCACCTGGACCTCGGCGTTTGCACCGACCGAGCCGAACTGGTAAAAGGAGCTGTGCGAAGAATGCGCGGCATCGGCTGCATGCTCGGTCGAAATGCCGCACAGTGCAGAACAGCCACGCGCGCCGGTCCAAGTGGACCGTCAATCTCGCACAACCCGCCGAATTCCGGCTCGGGTCGGGCTTGGCATTGCCTCCTCAACGAAAAATGTTGTTCAGGTAGACTAGGCCCGGATGCACGTACGTACCTCGATGCCGGCGCGTACACGCTCATTTGCTCAAGGGGATATTGACGGTGGCGTTATCTGCTCTGCAGGTGCGGCTCCTCGGCGGCCAGGGACATCAAATATCAAATGGCCCGGCGCAAAGGTGACAGACATGTCTCGGCGTCAGCTCTGCGGGCTGGCTCTGCCATCTCCATCGGCGGCGGCGAGGCCGCGACGACGATAAGACTCAGCCAACATGAGACACATGAAAGGCAAGCGAACAGAAGCCCTTTGGCATCTACCACTTTTCTCTGTGACTTGGCATTGATTCTTTTTTGTTGCGCGGTCAAAGCTCACGCTCCCCCACCTACCAACTTGGCACACACCACCACCGTCGCCCAGCTCCCCGCCGCACCGTGCGCCTCCCCCACGACCTCCCCCTGGCCCCGCCCCCCCTGCCCCGCTCACCCCTCCCCCCCTCTCCATCCCCTTGGTCGTCCGTGTCCTGTTCTTCGATCCTCGATCCTCCATCGCCGCCGCATCCAGCTTCCTACCAGGCCAGCGACCACCCCACCCTTTATTGTCCGGCGTTTTGTTGATATAGGCGGCGCTCTTCGATGCAAACCGACCCTCCATCGCTCCCATCTCTCACACTCATTACCTTCCAACTCGTACCATCTACGCCGCACGTCCGCGACCATTGTCACGACTGCACCGCTACATGATGAGCACCGCCGTCCTGCCTCCTCCCGAGCCGCCACTGGTGCTTCAGCCACTCCAACAGGCACTTGAATCTGCCACCCTCCGCCAACCCCCGCAGTCCAACGACCGCCTTCCGCCGCCACCCCCAATGGCCCCCCTTACCCCGTCTCCGCCCCCGCGGTCTCCACAGCTCAGTATCGACGACGCGGCGTTCGCGGTCCCCCCGCCATGCTACGTCGAGCCACCATCCTACTTCTCCGCCCTCGGCATCACACCAGGCGCCAGCCAGCGGCGACCGACCCGCTTCGCTTGCGTCGCCATCTCCGGCAGCGACCGCCTTCGTCTCGTTGGGTTCCCTACCGAAGACATTGCAGGTGTCATTGAGGTCGTCGACGCGCTCATTGCGGACAAGTGGGAAATCCAGGCGCGGACAAGCCCCCGCCAACGTGTCTTTGAGTGGAAGCTCAAGGGACGCCCATGTGAGTTCAACCTTCGTGCTCCTGGTATCGTGGCCAGCGGCGGGTGAAGACTTGAGTGTCTGATGACGTCTTGAGTGTCTGTCACCTCCCCCAAGGGAATTGTGGATGCAGGGGAAGAGAGGAAGAAAAAACAAGAGACGCGAGGTCATGCGGGGAGAGAGTGAAAGCAAAAACTACGGCTATCAAATGATGGCCGGGGTCGGATATTACACCGCATCATGATCCGATGGCAGTCAGCATCGATGCGATTCCGAGCGCAGTTTCCGATGCTTCCGATTCTAACCATTTAACAGGGGCTGGTGACAGCTGGAACGACAACACGTCTCCGATCCGCGCCGTGCGTCTGCTCGGAAGTGTCTTTGGCGGTCTTTCTGCATCCGGCTACCATGTGTCGTATGCCAGCGACATTTCGTGCGGACGGGACACGGTCTTTGTCAAGCAGGGCCTCAAGATGCACCGGAACGTCTTCACCGTCCTGTTCCGCAAACCGGATACGATGATCCTCGTGGACGCGCCGCCGATAGTCCAGAACCTCTTTATCAGTTCCTTGGCAGTGAGTATCCAGATGGCGGCGCGGGGATATCGAATAGAATTCGGCCATCCCCTCCGGAATGTCTTCCATAAGGAACTGCCGTTCCTCGGATCTTTGTGTGTTCATTCGCTAACGGTCTCCAGTCATGGCACCGCGGCGCCGTCGGAATCAAGCACCAGGAGGGATACCTGAAGGTACAGCTAGGTGGCCAGCTGTGGCCTGGCCCGGAGAGCGAGACGTTTGCCGTCCGCGAGCTGCTGTGCACCATTCTCGCCGTCTTTGACGAGCTGGGCTACGACCAGATTGCAAGCCTCGACGTCACTCAGCAGGGCTGGGGTCTCGGAACGTCACAGGCTGGACAGTGTAAGTGGAGAGACACCTCGCGCGCACACACGCACGCACACGCCCGCGCGGCCACACATGCTGACATTCTCAGTGGATACCTGGTTCTTCGCCAACCGCGTCGCCCCGACGTCTCCCATGTCGCCGATGATGTCTCGCACCCCGAGTGTCCTCTCCCTCTCACCGAGCCCGGCTTCAACGCCATCCGTCTACTCCCTCTAAGCGAGCCACACCATTCTTTGGTGGCCTAACGGCCCTCACGCAATCCGTAACGACCTTGCACGACTCTCCCCACGTCTTCTTGACATCACCACTTGTCACCCCATCACGCCATGCGTGCCTGGCTACGCTATACCTCTGCCCGATTGGCACCTGTAGCAGTGCGCTACCAGCTGAGCTGCCTCGGTGATACTGGCTGGCGTCCACCAGTGGACCGCCACGCGGTGCACCCACTTTTAGTTTCTGTTCTTCTTTTGGGTACATCGTCACCTTCTTCCTCCCGTTGGAGGACCAACCTTGCATGCAATACTTGCAATATGGACAAGCTAGTGGTTCCCCTGCGCTAGTCGCGAGATGAGAGGTGAGCCGCCATCAAGGACGCCTGCAGGGCAGAATGGGGGCGTCATAGAGCACCGAGGGTCTTTTGGATGGTCGCTTGGATCTTGATTCGGAGACACATCTGTCGATGCCCATTCACTATCAAACAGCCAAAGGTAGGCCTGTACATCAGCCAGACTGTCAACAATCAACACTCGGTTCGGAAGGCGTGGATGCCATGCACAAACGTCACGTGCTGGCCATCGGATCGTGTTGAGAGGCATTGCTCCGTGTGGTCTTAGCGCTTGGCGTCACGTCGGCAGCGAACAGAGCAGGGCCGCGAGAGTTCCCGCTTCTCCGAACCATACCTGTCAAGCGGCCACGCTGCCACAAGACTCCAACGTAGCTCGCAACGGATGCGGAGCGCGCTGAAGAGCAAACGAGCAAGGTGCAAAGCAAAGGGCGCTGGAAGAGGAAAGCATAACACGCTTCTCTGTGGTGAAATTAAGCTTGTCAGACGCAGCTTAGGCGATGCGCTCGGGAGCAGACTTGTGGGGCAGGGCATGCAACGTGGGTCTGCTGACCGTTTTGCATCCGGCCTATCTCGCTTGACGGCCGCAGCCCTGTCCCCAAAGAGGCATGTAGATTGTGACCAGTCCCCGGCGGCGCTAGAACACGCTTCTAGGAATGCTTTGCGCTTCCATTCCTGGCCACTGATGAGAGTTTCGGCGTGGGAACAGCCGCCGAAGGGTTTGCGCAGGGCAGACCGTCGGGACAAAGCTGTCGTTGGGCGGGCCATGTGCGGCCAGGCGCAAGCCAAGGTCCGCAGGCACGGCGACCCTGTTGCTCTGCGGGCAACCGCTGATGCCATAAATGTTTGGCCGCCGACACAACGTCATTGTCGCCGCGGCTGTTGGCATAGTGACCCGGGGGAGAGAGCGTGTGAGCTCTGCCTCCACCCCGCAGCGGTCATCGACAGCCCCGTGATCGTCGAGATACGCCCCGGGGGGGGCAGGCCTGGGCAGTGGCCGAAACACCCGTCCGCTGCAGAGATCCATGGCGATCGCACCCGCGGGGCGTCGACGAGGGCACCAGGGCGGACCGGGCCGCCATAGTTACTCGGCGTGGGTTGGCACAGGGGGCAGCAGGATGGTGTCGAGTCAAAAGCCGCCCCGCGCTTGATATGCTGATGCTGCAGAAGCGAGGTCGGGAGAGTCGAGGTCACGAGCACACACGGTTCAGAACCGCGACGATGGTCGCGGCTGTCGTATCGTATTCGGTGTCATACAGTCGGGTGGCAATGAATGGGTCAGAGAGAGAGCGAGACTCCCTCGCGTGGTTGTTACCTCTTATCTCCTATCGCCTTCCGTACAGTATCCACGACCCTGCTGTCACCATCGCCACAGCAGAGAGACCTGTATCCACCAGCGACATCCCGCACCCCGTCGTCCGCAGGCGCGGCACCGCATCCGTGTCCGAACAGTATGTCGCAGCCCCAAAAAATCCCCCTCCAGCTCCCACCCTCGTATCGCGAGGCGATGAAGCAGACTGTCGTGCCCGAGCAGAAACCAGTGCCGTTGCCAATGCGCGATGGAGGCCTCATCGTCCCCGGGGACGCAACACGGACCTGCATCTTCGGCGTACCGGTGCCCCCGACCATGTCCACGGCAGCTGGCCCATACGGCCCGAGCAACCACAGGCACAGCAGCGACGACTGGGGCGTACATGCCGACAAGCACGAGCTGCGCGCGGCGCTCCGCGACCTTCAACTCGGCGGCGGCCTAGGTCCAGCATCGCCGGGTGACGCGGGGGCCAGCGGCCGCCTCGCGTCCTTCCCGCCCCCGCACGCCCATCCACAGCCGAACCAGCACACGCACCTCCGCGCACACTCATACCTGCACCCGTACCCATACGCTCAAGCGCACCACCCGGCGTCATGCTCGTCCCTGCAGATAGCTGCCAGGGCGTCTTCGCCTGCCTCCAACTCGTTCTCAAGCTACGCGCCTGCTCCCAGATCGTTCTCCCCGGCTCTGCGATCGCGCTCATCCTCCTCTTTCTCATTCTCCCCGCCAACCCGCATGTCCTACTCGCCAGCCTCGATACACAACACCGCCCGCCCCAGTATAGACTACAGTGCCCGCCCCAGCATTGACTACGGCGTTCCCAGCGACACCCCCAACGACCCTTTCAGTATGCCCCGGGGCGGGAGCACTGCCGACCTTCTCTATTCCCCGTCGTCCCTCTTTCTCGGTGTTCCCCACTCCGACAGTCCCACCAGCATGCAGAGCTCCGCCTGGGCTGCGGAAGAGAATCTGCATTTCTACTCTCTCTCCGCTTCAAACGCCGTCCTGGCAGCTACCGCATACGACAAGCCTCCCGTCTCGCCCGCGCGCCACAGCTATCCCCAGCCTCCGGGCGGGCCTGGGCCGGCCCTACCCCCCGGCGCGCAGCTGCCGGCCCGCGACTATTCCCAGTTTGCCACCAAGGAGGCAGCGCAACGAGCCGGCGCCCGTCCTGTAAGCGTGTATCCTTCCAACTGGGAATTTCCCATGCAGTCCCAAGGACAAGGACCGGGAGAGCGAGAACCATTGAACGGCAGGGCCTCCACACCCGCCGTTACATCCCCGAATAGCGCCTTCCCGGCGTCCTGCGTGTCGTCGTCTCGCCCAAGAGAAAACTCGTCCTCGTCTCTGCAGCTCGCACCGGCATCGACTGCGGGAAGGGTCCGCCGCTTCTCCTCGTCGACGCTGTCGCCTCCCTATCCCGCCACTCCGTCTTCTACGTACGTTGGCGCTTCTCCTCCCGTTGGCGTCGGACTAGCCGTACTGCCACCACTGCCACGGAGCGGCGGCGGCGGGCCGCCCGACCACTTTGATGATCGTCGCTCGTCCCGACCAGCCATGCCGCACCGCAGTAGCACAAGCAGCGGGGGTGGCAGTGGTAGCGGCACAATGGACTGCTTCCCCGAGCTCAACCGCGTCCCACAGCGGCCCCGCATCCCGGGTGGTAAAACCGCGCAGGCACAGCGGCGGCGTCCCGCGCGCTTTGCGGCCATCGCTCTGTCGGGGAGCGACCGGATCCGCGGTATCGGGTTACCGACAGAGGTGCGCGCGATCGTGTCTCACAGACTCATGCGTGGTGCTAGGTCGGGCGTCAAGGACTTCTGTGAGGTATTCCCCGGCGTTGTCGAGTGGAAAGTTGACGGCAGCCCTTGTAAGTTTGGACCGCAGATCATTGCAGACCGCACAGCAGCTAACATCCCTTCAGGGCAGGACGCAGGCGAGGGCCTCCGCGCGCGGCGTTTGGTGAACGGGATCCTCACAACGCTCTGCGCCGCCGGGTGGCACCTCGTCACCGCCGCCAACCTGAGCCGCAAGGACAAGGAGAAGGATATGCTCGTGTTCCGCGAGGGCCCACCGCTGGAACGCACCTTCTTCTCGATTGGGTTTGCCGACGTGGACCGGGTGACGCTCATCGACTCGCCGTCGGACGCCGTGCGTTTCGAGTTCCTCACTGCAGTCAAGGTAAGTGCGCTAGCTCGGTTGTGCAGCGTGCCGCATCTTATCACACAGGGCTGGCCGCAGGGCCTGCAAGACTTTGGCGAGCGGGAGCGTGGGTGCCTCGAGGCCAAGCTGGCCGGCACACCCTGGAGCGGGACTGCGACGGATGTCACCTGCCTCTCCCGCTGCATGCTGCTGCAGCTGCTCGGAGGTTTGGAAGCGCACGGGTTCGAACTAGTCGCCAGTGTCAACCTCAACAAGACCCGCAAGTCGGACTATTCTATTGATGGTGAGTGAGCGAGCGGAGAACAGGTGTGATGGCCCGAGCTGATCCACACTGTGTAGTGGACTCGTGGATCTTCGCATCCAGAGTTTAGGGAGGCAATAGCAAAATACGTCACAGGCATGATCTCCGTTTCGCCTGATAGAAACGCGTGCAAACAAAGGTAAAGAAATGTGACGTACACATAGAGCCTGTTACTTGATGGTAAATGATGCATAAATGGCAGGTCGAGCGTGCGGTGCGGTGGGCGCGCTGGGTGGTGGGTGTTGAATGTCAAAGCTTTGGGTTGAGCGCTCTACGGCTCCGTCTTGCCTTCCCCCGCAGCCTTGTTGGCCTCATGCCACCGTTCCAACGCGCCTTTCAGTGCCTCCGCGTCGATACGGTTCTTCTGGATCCGCGCGCCGTCGAGGTGCAGAACCGGCTGGGGAGTCAGCACCTGCGCCGCGGCAGAGGCGGGTGCAAGTGGCAGAGCAGAAGAAAGTTTGTGGTGCCTGGGTCGACAGTGCGGGGCGGTCGAGCGCCATGGGATACCCTCAACTCGTTCCACCACGCACAACGCGCGCGACACTCACAATCTCGTACTGGTACAGCCGCCTCCACTTAGCCGCCTCTGCGGGGTCCGCATCCTTGGGCGGCTCGCGGATGTTCCACACCTGGATGCTGAACGGGTGTGTCGCTCGGACACGTGCCAAGTCGGCTTTCGCTATCTGCGCGGAGTGGGGTGTCAGTGTCTGGTGCATGGGACGCAGCGGGACGGAGCACGAGCACACACCTCGCAGAGGCCACATTCCTTTCCGCCCGTGTAGAGTGTGAGGCGCGGGAGGTGTGGTCGTGGAGGCATTGTGGGGTGATACGGAGGAAGACTGGTATGGGATGATGGGCAAATATGAACATCACATATATGGGGGTGGATAGCAGCCAGTGGTATGTATTTCCAACGTTCAGCGAGGGGAACCAAACATTTCCTTTTCACGATCACCCATCACACCACATTCTACTCTTTGCGTACCACACCGGAGGCTCTGTCACCGCCACAAACCTCATATTCACCGAGTCTGTGTTCCCTGCATCCCATCGCAAAATGAACAAAGGCAAGGGCCGCGGGCCCCCGCCGCCAGTGGACAATGACGACGACCAGTCCGTGGAGATCACCCTCAGCAGCAGCGACGAGAGTGATAGCGCCTTCTTCGGCCGCGCCTTCCGCCCCGTTGGTGAGTGCTCCGCGCGTGCCATGCAGCAGTAACGGGCACGGACGCGGATATGGAGCTTTGGGCATGCGCTGACTCGCAGCCGTTCGCAACACGCGCTCGCCGTCGCCCATCATGGCGATGGATGAGGACGAGGATGGTAGCATGAAGCGCCGCAAGCGGCGACCAGCTCCAGTGGCGCGTAAGAAGGCCTCCCCGCTTCCCGTGAGCACGAGGAAGGCCGCAACGTCGGAGAACCACAAGGCGCTTGGCAGCCAATCCAAGGAGCCCATGTATGTGTGCCGTCATCAGCTGAGGGGAACAGGGTGCTGACTAGACGCAGCTCGCTCTTGTCGTCTTCGGATGAGGAGAGTGCGCCGTCGAAGCGGAGTAAGGGCAAGGGGAAGGGCAAACGGAATGCGAGGGAGTGGTGGACTCCTGAGCTCACGCCGCCCCCGGAACTGCTGCCTGAGCAGAAGGAACTAATGTCCAAGCAGGTAGCGTGAGTGCAGTCGTCGGTAGCCGAGGGAAGGATGGAGCTGGTCGAACCGGCCCAGACGCCAATGCTGTGACCGTCCTCACACATGATCACAGTACAGCACCGAGACTTCATGTGCTGACACAGCAGAGCATATCTCGAGGAAACATCACAGGCGACTCGGCGCGAAGCTCTCGCCGCTGTGGAGGCACAACGCCATGAGAAAAACCGCAGCCCACAGCCAGCGGCAGTCCCTACCGGCTCCATTGTCCAGATCCGCGTGCGCATGGTCGCTGACCCGGACCGAAAGACGGGCGCAAGCCAAAAGGCCATTGACCACTATGAGCGTCCGCGAGTCGTCAACATGCGCCGGGTGAGTTGACCGCCGACGACGTGGTGGCGTGGTGACGCTGACGTGCTCAGAACGAGCCCCTGCTTAAGCTCGCCGAGTCCATCGCCCATAGGCTGGAGAAGCCGACCAGCGACCTGATGTTCACCCACAACGGTACTCGCATCTTTGCTCTGTCTCAGACACCACGTGACCGGGGCATATTCGACGAAGCCGAGTTTAGTGAGTGTTGCAATCAGCCGACGCCGCCAGCTAACAAGTCAGAGGGTTACGAGCGTTCACTCTGGGAGAAGATGCAGAAGGAGCGCGAAGCGGAGCGGCAGCGACAGCTCAACCCCTCGCTTTCACCGGCCCTGGCTCCTTCCGCCGACGAGGGTAACGGCGACAGTGATGCATTCCCGCTCGACGAGCTGCCGGATGACGGCAAGATCCGGATCACGTTGCGCGGCGCGACGGGCCAATTCAAGCTCGTCACACAGCCGACGACCAAGGTTATTGCGGTGCTTCGACTGTACTGCACAAAGTTTGACCTCGACCCGGCGCGCGCGGGCGCCATGCACCTCTCGATTGATGGAGAGCGCTTTTCAGGCGACACACCCATCTCGGAGCTGGACACGGAGGAGGGCGACATGATTGATGTGGTGTAAGTGCGTCGCGCAGAGTGTTCTACTGTCTCATCTCTTTGCGGTTCTATTAGGTGCAACATTAAGGGTTTGTAGGGTGCAGCGCGTCAGCGCGTTGTGCTGGACCGAGCGAGATTGTCAACGACGCCGTGATGCATTGAGTTCGCTACGGTCACGATCTTTAGTCTGCTGCCAATTCCAGGTTGCTTCACCGTCATTCGGCCCAGTCCGACCTTCCGTCCGGTCCCTGCATGTTCGGCGTCCCTAACCACACCTCGGGTTCAGTCGAACACCATCTCGCCAACGACGCCAAGCAGGCCCGGCGACTCCTGCTGCTCCTTGGCCTCGGCCGCGGCCGCAGAGGCTGCGGCTGCGGCAGCCGCGGCGTCGCCCAACTGCCCGCCAGCGGCGTTAGGGTTCGGCACCGTCGGGTCGAGGTAGGGCCTGATCGCGGCCGTCAGGTCCGCTGGCGAGATGCCCAGCGCGTTTGCGAGCCGCTCCACCTGCGACTCGATCGACTCCTTCTCGGGCTCGCCCGTGCTAGAGCTCTTGGCCGTGTCCGTACCGGCAGCACGCTGGCTGACGGCGCTTTCAGCCGCGAGCTTGGCAAGGTCGGCCGCATCTTCTGCAGCAGCGACCGGGGCGGTCCGCCCAGTCGCAAGGTTCCAGTACCCGCCTGCATCGGAGGCCCATACGGTGAGACGCCAGATATAGAAGGCGATGAGGGCGACGAGGCCGAAGGAGAGATAGGTCAGACTAGGCATCAGCTGGCGCGTAAAGCGGGCTGTATTGGACGGGGCGGAGAAACCACATGGGCTGCACAAAACGTGGTGAGACTGTCTCGCTACTCCTCCTGTCCCCCTTCGCTCTAACTCTCTTCTCGAGCGGCGTTCCCACGGAGCGTGTCCCCCATGTGGGTGGGGCCGGGGCTGCAGCCGCCTGGCTCGAGCCTTCTGGTTTTACGAGGAGCGACGCGCTGAATTGCGCGACTGCGCACAACGACCCCAGTCTGCAACATGGGGGATAGGGGATCCTGGGCCCTGCAGAGAAAAACTCACAATTTCGTCATCGGCACGTCCTTGAACGGCGGCTTGACATGGGGCTTGTTACGCTGGACCTTCTTGTTTGGGTCCATGGAGAGTGACGCTCTTGGGTGGGTGTCAGTGTCCGAGTTGGCTCGTAACCAACGCCCTGGATGTGCCAGCCGCTCGGGGCAGATGGTCCCCCTTGTCCGTCGAGCTCCGTCGTCGCTAGCGTGTTTGGCTAGTTGTGAGGCAGGAGCGCCTCCGCTAAGGACATCGTCGGCACTCACGGATTCTGCGCCTTGTCCTGCTTAATCTTCTGGTCCAGCGTTTCGGCCATTGTGTACTGTGCGAGTAATACGAGCGAGAGACCCGTGAGACGGTGCGGTGAATAGAGTAAATGTTTGACAAGAGGTAAATAAACCGTGTCTGTTCCTCTTGGATGTAAATATATACATTCATCGTCCCGCTGTGGATGTCGATGTTCTCGATTGCTGCTGCCGTACCTCGTGGAACCAGGAAACGTCAAGCACGGGCATGGAGCCAACGTCATACTCCTGTCGAAGTGTTGTAAGATGTGTACACCATGCGGGATCGAGATGGGGGTAGCAGGGCACGAGTCGTGAACGGCCAACAGGCGGGTTGTAACCATCGCAGAGCGTGACGTCATGGAAGACGGTTGCGTCATATCGTGACAGGGTGCCGAACAGACTCCCGACTACACGTCATTAGCGGATTTATATTTATCGCTGAATGGAACAGAAGACTGCCTGGCTGTGAATGGGCATGTCGGTGGGTGGCAAATAAATCCACCGAGAACAATTGTCATGTGTGGGGGATGCCGACAAAGGAAGGCGACGACGCATCAGCAGATCCACTTCGGCATCCTCGTGCCCATTCTCACGCCCTCGGCACAGCTGCTCCACTTCGACATTCTCTCAGCAATCCCTCACTGGTTGACCCCAAGGCCGCGTACTGCGTCCGGCACTGCTGCCTCCCTAGACTCGTCTTCGGCCGACACAAACCGCCCGAGTGCCATTGGTGCAGACCATTGTGATCCACCCTCGTCGAGCAAACGCGGCCGCACCAAGTTTAAAACTCAAGCCAGCAGCACCCGGTCACAAGCTCATCGTCCGGCCCGTTGGCGTACCACCAGCACTTCGGCACCGCACCCCCCACTGCCGCTTGAGAGCGCCCCGGCAAGCTGATCACACTGACCCCGCCACCCCTCCCACCCCCCTCCGGCCCCAGCATGCCCATCGACCTCGGCGCGCTTCTCGACGAGCTGGAGGAGTGGCTCCAGGCGCAGGTCCCATCCAACCTCCAGGAGCTCCCAGGTAAACTGCTCGAGACAGTTGAGCGGGTGTCCAACGAGATCAGTGAGTGCGCCGAGGGCCATTAGAGGCGGGCAAGGTGGCAAACGTGATGCCCGCTTCCGCCATTGGGCGGTCCTACAATGCGTATCAGGATATCAGCCGGCGGCCTGTGTAATATCTGGCACATCTGCACCCCATGGTCGCATATCGCTGGCGCGTTCGCCTTGTCTAATTCCCAGGCCTCTCTTTCGTTCACTTACAGTACTAACATGACCCCAGTCGACTCGCTGAGCATGCATGGCCCGCCGTCGATCTCCATCCCGTTCCCGCCGTTCGGAGGCAAGGAAGCACCAGCGCCGCAACCGCCTCCGCCGCCGCCTCCGTCCATGGCGAACAAGGCATGCAAGCATGCTGGGTCCCTCGTGCGGTCACATCCCCTTGTCTGCTCCGCAGGCTTTGCGATCGCGCTGACCGTCGGCGTCGGTACAGTTGGGATGATCACGGGTGTAGGACCGTTCGCGCCGTACGCCAAGCAATGGCGCCTCAGGCGCAAGTTTGGCACCAGAGGAGTCGTCGAGGATGGTATGCTCAAGGAGGCTATCGGTGCGTATTCTGACGAACCTGGTGAGAATGCATGCATGCTCATAACCCAGTCATCCTTGCGCCCTCGACGACACCACCTCTACTCGTCCCCCTCGCCGCATCGCTCTTGAAGGCTGGCTATGTCGTCCTCATCGCCGTGCCGCAGGTAAAGGAGGCCGAGGCAGTTGAACGCCGTCTTTCAGGTCTCGCGGAGAAGTCTGCCCTTCGTGTCCTTATTTACGACCCCGAGGACCCAGCGACCTTCCCCGCCTTCCACCGTTCGCTCCTTGCCACTTTGACCCTCCGGTTCCCTGCCCCTGGATCAAGCCAGCGTGGCGGCTACACTGCTGGCGACCCATACAATCCCCAGCCGTCGCACATCCCTCACATCCACGCGTTCATTTCCATGTACCCGCTCAGCCCCTCACCGCCCGTGCAACCCGGTGCTCTTCCTGCCCTTCCGACGCTTGTCTCTCCCGGTTCTGACGGCAAGACGCCAACACTTATCACCCTCTACCCTTCCACGTCCATTCTCACCACTCCCGACACCTTTGCTTCGCAGATCTTGGCCAAGAACCACAAGCTCCTCTCAGCCAACCTGTCTGCGTCAACCAGCGCCCGTATCGTCTCCGTGCATGTCGGACAGGTCGCCCTTCCGAGCCTGCCGGCGATCATCACTGAGAGCCGTGCGCTCTCCCGCCGCGAGCTGGCCCGCCAGCGTCTTCGCGAGTCAGTGTCCACGCCCACTGCTACCCTCTCTCTCGTCAAGGACATGTTGGTCGGCAGCGTATCGTCGCTATACCGCTCGATACTGTACACCCTGGGTATTGGCCCAGCCGCCCAAGACTACTCCAAGTTTGAGTCGCACTTCCTCGCAATCCTCAAGTCTCGCTGCGGCTCCAACTTCTATATCGGTCAGCGCTCTTTCCTGCCCATGACCCTTTCTGTCCTGCCCCCGCGCCTCCTCCCACGGGTCACCGCCCTTCTCCCTCCGCTGCCCTCGGAGACGGGTCCTGCACCCCCGCCTCCGCCCAAGGTCTTTACAGCAACACGCAGCGTGTCTGCTTCACGCAGCGCTAGCTCGTCGGACCATGAAGGTGGCGAGGACCTTGCCTCCTCCATCCACACTGCGGGCACCAACCAGAGCTCGGCAGACAGCAGCGGCCTCGATGGTAGCTGGGTCGGGCTTGAGCGATAAGCACACGTGTCGAGATAAACGGTTCCAGCTAGCGATTGGGCTCGCAAATAATGCCAGGGCTTTGAGCCCTGGCATCACCATCATGCCTTCGTCAGATACAGTGCCACCGCCATAGGGAAGCGCAACCCAAGCCAGACATCCACTATTACTCAACCTAACAGAATCATGCATAGCAGCGGCGGCAAAGCACAAGATGCGATGTACGAACACAGTGACAATATGAATTCACTACTGGGAGACGAATCCGCCTCTTGTAGGGAGGGATAGTTGCTGGGAGCCGCGAGCGCGTACGGCGTACACTCGGCCCACAGCCTCAAGGTGATCTGTTGTCGTGAAAGGGCGTTTGGGCTATCTCTTGCCTGACTCTTTTCTCACTTTCGGTCGACAGTGCACGTAACACTGATACATGTTGATAAACTATTCTCTCAAGTTGTGCTTCTATACGGTTTCGCTTTCGCTTAATTACTCCAATACCAAGAGATCCAGAGATTCTTTTTGAAATCTTTCCAGTGTGTGAGCACACAAATCCATCCACAGATTCATCCACATATCTAACGCCGACTAGGCAAGGGCACCCAGGAGGCCAGCGACAGCGGCAACCGCAGCGGGCAGGACAGGGCCGGGAAGCACGCCCCCGGTGTGGGCCCCACTGTGGCCATTGTTGGCACCTGTCGGAATTGGGCCGTCTTCGATCGTTGAGGTGCCCGGGTTAGGGCCGGTACAGACTTGCCCGAGCGGGCAGCAACCACCACCCGTGACACAGTAGTATCTGCCATGTCAGCGCTGCTGCGTATGCGCATCCCAGTCGCCGGCACTCACCCTGCGAGACAGAACGAAGCACCTGCAATGTACGTCAACGCAAGACCAGCAAGGTGCCGTGTGGCACTCACCGTTGTCGCAGCACGGGGTCCCGGGAGGGTGGCACGTCGTATCTCCTCCTGCCGACGTGGAGTCGCAGAGGATCCAGCCGGGCGTTGAGCATTCCAACTGCCGTTTGAAGAGGGACAGTGCGTTGCCCCCGTTACGCTCGGAGAGACGCGGCGACGGGACCTGACTGCTGCTGCGGTCGTTCTGTCTGGGCGTGAGGGATGGACCGGCTGCGACGAGGTGAAGCGCCGCGAGGAGGACAAGGGGACTGCGCATTGTGAATGTTGATTTGGGCTTGGTATGGGACAGATGAGGCAAGCCGTTTTTATACACGCAACGACAATGCCCAACGACCAGGAGACGCTCGCATTCGTTGGCCCGGGATCCATGTCTTGCAGCGCCACAGCTCATAGAGATCACCTGGCCTCCTGCCCCCGTCAGCAGATACCTACAGTGGAGTGGTTCACAGAGCCACCCCGAGATCGAAACAATCCGTCCTCGGACAGGTTCTAGGCCCAGGTTCCATCGCCGTTGCGGCGAGTGCCGGCGCACTGGTCTTCGGCACAGGTCGGAGGCGATGAGGTGCGGAATGTAAACAATTGTGGGTAAGCATGAATGCGCACTGCCTTGCTTTAAGGTTGTCGGCGCGATCGGGTTTCAGTAGCTGGGGCAGTATATCGACATGGCTGCTGTGATATCGGTTAATTTTAAACAAATATGTATTCAGCGATCCTTACCTCCCATGACTCTTTCAGCGCTCTCTCGGGGCTTCCCCCGCCCTCGCCCGGCACCTCCTCCCACCGGCCACCGCCCCTCTCGCCCCGCTACTCTCCGAGACCAGTCCCGCGCTTGCACCTCGGCCCAAAGTCTTTACAGCCACACTTGGCAGAACCACTTCGTGGCGGCGCTAGTGCGCACGGGAGCAGCGTGGAGCTTGCGTCCTCCATCCACACTGCAACCAGAGCTCGGCAGACAGCAGTGGCCTCGATGGCAGCTCGGACTGGCTTGAGCTATAAACACATCTAGAGAAATGGGCCAAGCTAGCAACTGCGCTCGTGAACAATGGCAGGGCGTTAGAGCCCTGACAACAAAGCCTGCTGTCGCCAGCCGCAACCGCCACATGGAAGCGCAACCCAAGCCACCCCTGACATCCATCAATTACTGAACAACCTAGCATCATGCCTGGCAGCGGCGGCAACGCACAAGATGCGATGTACAGACACAGTGACAATATGAATTCACTACTGGGAGACGAATCCGCCTCCGGTAAGAAGGGAGAGTTCCTGGGAGCCGCGAGCGTGTGCGGCATACACTTGGCCCACAGTCTCAAGGTGATCCTTTCGTCTTGATGGGCTTGGGCAACCTCTTGCCTGACGCTTTGCTCACATTCGGTCAACATTGCACGCGACAGGGATACATGGTGAATAACTAATTCTCAAGTTGTGTTTTAGACTGCGCTTCAATCACTCCAATACCAAGACATTCAGAGATTCTTTGATTCTTTTCCAGTGAGTCCACAGATCCAACGCACAGATCTAACGCCGAGACGACAACTAGGCGAGAGCA
This sequence comes from Apiotrichum siamense, assembly GCA_023653615.1. Taxonomy (NCBI): domain Eukaryota; kingdom Fungi; phylum Basidiomycota; class Tremellomycetes; order Trichosporonales; family Trichosporonaceae; genus Apiotrichum; species Apiotrichum siamense. Next base: position 1,705,115 of record JALJEG010000001.1, read on the forward strand.
CCCAGGAGGCCACCAACAGCGGCAGCTACAGCGGCAGCGACAGCGGGCGGGACAGCACCAGGGAGCACGCCGCCGGAGGGCCCGCTGGCTCCGCCACTGTTCCCGCCGCTGCCCCCGGCGCTGCCCCCGCCGCTGCTACCGCCGCTGCTACCGCCGTTGCTACTGCCGCTGCTTCCGCCGCTGTCCCCGGCGCTGCCCCCGGCGCTGCCCCCATCGCTTCCCCCACCGTCGGTTACGGCGCTGGGGGTCGGGACTGGGCGCGCTGTGGACGTGTCGATCGGGACTGGGGCCGCTGTGGACGTGTAGGACGGGGTTTGATTCACGGTTCTTGAGTCGGTCGGGACCGATGAGATGGTCAAGGTGCCTGGGTTAGGGCCGGTGCAGACTTCCCCGAGCGGGCAGCAACCACCACCCGTGACACAGTAGTTTCTGCCATGTCAGCGCTGCTGCGTATGCGCATCCCAGTCACCTGCACTCACCCTGCGAGACAGAACGAAGCACCTGTAATGTACGTCAGCGCAAGACCAGCAGGTTGCCGTTTGGCACTAACCGTCGTCGCAGCACGGGGTGTCGGGCGGGTGGCACGTCGTCAGTCCGCCCGACGTGGAGTCGCAACGGATCCAGCCGGGCGTTGAGCATGAGGAATCGCCCCCGCTGTTGCTCCCGCCTCCGTATACGGCGCTGCTGCTCGGGATTGGGGCCGCTGAGGACGTGTAGGCCGGGGCAGGGCCCGTCATGGTCGGGCCAGGGCCCGTAATGATCGTCGAGGTGCCCGGGTCAGGACCAGTACAGACTTCCCCGACCGGGCAGCAACCACCACCCGTGACACAGTAGTTTCTGCCATGTCAGCGCTGCTGCGTATGCGCATCCCAGTCACCTGCACTCACCCTGCGAGACAGAACGAAGCACCTGTAATGTACGTCAGCGCAA
>JALJEG010000001.1:1706144-1745610 GCA_023653615.1 Apiotrichum siamense
GACCAGCAGGTTGCCGCGTGGCACTCACCGTCGTCGCAGCACGGGGTGTCGGGCGGGTGGCACGTCGTCAGTCCGCCCGACGTGGAGTCGCAGAGGACCCAGCCGGGCGTTGAGCATTCCGACTGCCGCTTGAAGAAGAAGGGGGACAGTGCGTTGCCCCCGTTGCGCTCGGAGAGGCGCGGCGACGGCACCTGATGGCTGCTGCGGTCATTATGTCTGGGCGTGAGGGCCCCGAGGAGGACAAGAGGGACGCGCATTGTGAATGTCAAGAGTTGGGCTGAGATTGAGATGGGAACCTTCCTGGCGGATTTTATACACCCAACGACCGGGCTATTGACCTGACCCAACAACAAGGAGACGCTCGCATGACCCGGAGCATGACCCATGAGTTGCAGCGCCACAGATACCATAGTCATCACCTGGCCTCTTGCGTCTGTCAGCGGATGTCTCGAGTCGTGCGGTTCGCAGAGCCACCCCGAGAGCGGAACAATGAGTCCTCGGCCAGGTTCTCAGCCCAGGCTTCATTGCCATTGCGGCGAGTGCCGGCGCACTGGTCTTCAGCACAGGTCGGAGGCGATGAGGTGCGGAATGTGAACAATTGTGGGTAAGCATGAATGCGCTTCTGCCATGCGTAAGGTTGTCAGTGCGATCCGGTGTCAGCCCCGGGGGAGTAGATGCGACATGGCTAATATTAGACGTATGTGTGCTTGAGCAGGATCTGGGCAGCAGAGAGACTGGCGATTGGCAGCCAAGCCATGCACTGGGGCAAAAGGTCGGACCAGCGACCCAGAGGTGACGACGCCGATGGCCACTGAGATGAGACATACGGTAGATGCCGCTGCCGGCATGTCTGCGGCTGTTCCATGTCTTCCGCTGATTGTATTCATTTCATGCGTCATCGCCCTCTCAGTCTCCGTGGCTGCGTCTCCCTAGCCCTCGTACAGCAAGGCCGTTATCGTGCAGTGCAGCCGGCATGCGATACGGCGTCAGGTACCGTGATGGGCTTCCTGTGCTGTATCTATTGATGTATATATATCACGAACGGTGGTGAGCTGCATATGACTCGCCGCACACGGCGGAGACGACCAGCAAACACGCATGATACAACTGGGGGCGGCACGACAAGGGGGCACCGCCACCAGGTGGAGGACGCCACCTGATATGCTGAGACAGTCCAGACCTCTTGTGAGCGATGACGGGTCAAAAAGAGCAGGGGAGTGGTGCGTGGGTCGCCCGGGTCGGCTGCGACCAGGAGCCTGTCGTTCGGCACCCCTGTCTTTTAGGGACAGTTCTCCCAGAGGGCCCCCGCCGACACCTCCCCAAGTCGCGGTGGCAAGCACTGCCTGGCTGTACAACGGAATGCGACCTCACTGAAAAATGGTTAGGTTCTTGTGGCTTGCCGTATGCTACAGCGGTGCATCGTGGACCAGAAGATGCCGATCCGGGCACAGCTCCTCCACCCTGTTACTGGCCGTCGCCTGTCCAGAGCCGAATCTTGAGCTCGGCCGGACTAATAAGCCATCCTCCGTCGGGTGCTGTGGTGAGGGGGACGCCTTCGTCGCGTAACATGCGAGCCTTGGTGTCGATCACGTCTCCTTCCTTTGTTCTTTGGACCGGGTCAGACTTGTTGTTGCCTGCGGCAAATTCCATGCGTGTACTCACTCTCCGAAGAATCCCCCGAGTTTGCCATTCGCCGCAACAACGCGGTGACACGGGACGAGGGGGCAGAAGGGGTTCCTGCGAAGCGCGTTCCCGACAGCTCGTGGGGACGTGTCGAGATGCCTCGCAATGTCGCCATACGTTGACACGGACCCTGGCGGGATCTGGGGTCAGTGCTGCCCTCGGTAGGTCTCCCACCCTTTTGACAATGTCGTAGACACTCCACTGGAACGGCGTGACATTGGCCGCGTTGAAGTTGGTCCTATCTTTGCCAATAGGATAGACAATTGACTGCGGGCTGCGCGATACGACAGAGGCAACGTGGATCTGTGAAGGAGAGGGCATTGCGATTGCGAGAGAATGGATGGATTGTCAGGCATATGAACACGACCTCGAGATGGCCAGTGTTTTATATGTACGGTTTCGTCGCGTCGCGTTGCTTTCAGAGCGGGCTGGGTTGCGATCAGAGTGGTGTATTTCTAATTCCGGCAAATACACATTGCTTTCAGAGTGGAGGTGACGCAGGGTTACCTCACCCTATACCAGAATCCGCCCTCCACCACAGGCACGATGGTACGGGGGAAACGGCCTCGAGCAATGCCATATCTGGATGAGTAACCCACAAACGTCCAGACGCCGCCAGACCAGCAAGCTTTCCGTCATCACAACACGGGACCAACGATGCGCACTTCGCGTAACTGGGACCATAGCCCAGACCTCGGGACTGCGCTGGGGCCTGCGCCAGGCGACGGCGCAGCACGTGGACAAAGTTTCGGCTGTGTGCGTTAGCAAGCGGAAGTGCAGGGAGGATGAAGAGAAGAGCGAACATTGTGTGTGGTTGCTTGATCGCCAGTGAAAGGTTGCGGGTCGTATGAGGCCGCTCCAGTAACAATGCAAGCATCGGAGAGGGGAGATACCCAAGCTTGGACTTCCTTCATGTCAGGCTTCGCTGGCCCCTCCATGCCTAGTTTGTCGCAGCTGCCTTGGCCACTGCACGTAACCTTCTACCATTTCTTCTTTCAAGACTGTGAGTGGGGCCGGTCCTGACCCCAGGAAGCGCCTCGGCCCTCGCTGCTGTTGTCGATGTGAGACAACGTGTGCAACGTTTAGTTGTTGACACGAAGCGAGACGGAGCGAAATGTGGGACCGCTTCAGCGTGGCCAGGGGTATTTAAAGCCGAGCTTGAGATGAGACCACGCGGCCCTTTCTCGGTCGGCCCATCGTTTCGGAACGCGTGCCGTTGAGAACTGCAATAGTGTATGGCACAGCCGGTCACGTGGATAAGCATGAAGAAGCTTGTGCTACTTAAGGTTGCTGAAATTTCGAGGAAGGCACCTCCAATGCGGCGACCACGGTCCAACGAAATGGAATGGGCATACGACACCATTGTTAGACTCCACCGCGCCACTGGAGGTTCTGCAACTGGACTAGCTTGGCGACTCTCAGTGTCTGCAAGGTTCCGCTGAGGGGTGGATGCGGCCCAGTTGGACACGCTAGAGATTAAGGATGTTGGCGAGACATAGGATATCCGGATCGGTCCACCGACCGGATCTGGAAACCTGGTTCCATCAGCTGGTGCGGATTGATATTGGCAGCTGTGGTCCTGGGCCCACAAACAGGCATACTGCAGAGACCTACCGATTGTGGATGTTGGTGTTGGGGCAGTAGCCCGGTGTCGTCCGGTGTCGTCCGGTGTCGTCGTACTGTTTGATGGTTGCAATTCCCTGTTTGGCAACAGGAGCCACGTGTTGTGCCACAAAGTATGCGGCCCACAATCCAACTGTTACTGCATTTCTGTGTGTTATAGATTCCTGGCTCATTGGTGCGGAGGGTCACAGACATGTCAAAGTCCAGTGTCTACCGTCGCATCTTGACAACTGACAAGGCACTTCGCTCGCCTGCTTTTCCGACAGTGAGAGGTGGTTCACCACAGGATTCGGTCATCGTTAGTCCCTCTTTCACCGCACATGTATTCGTTCTTGTGGTCCTGAGACCAATACGAAACAAGTTCTGTCAACGAGGTGCTACTACCCAAGAACTGCGTCCCTCATTTCACACTGAGGATACAGTGCATTGTCTATCGGCTTCCGATCAAGAGTGATCCTCGGCCTCTCCAGCTTCTCCAGGACAGAGAGTAGCAGGTTGGGCAGAACTCATAAGGACAATATGGTAAAGGCACCTTCAGTGATTAGGTCAACAAAACGAAGTTTCTTGACAGTCAAACTTGCCTGGTCCTCCTCTCTTATCTTCCTGTTACTCTTCCTCTTCCTCGTGGGTTCCGGTAGGTTTGTCATTCCCGTTACCGAGTCAGAGCAGTAGTAGGTTCTGGTTGGACAACTGGAGGTACAGCAACATGCAAATGTCCCGGGACGGGCAGGTTAGAGGCGGTGTGCCTCGCGGAAGCTGAGACCCCCCGAAGGAAGAGCATTTGGTAACGCGGGAGGGAGTCACCATCCAAGAGGAAGGAACCAGGCTTGTTGTGGGCTCCGGCACTTTGCGCGATGTACATGGTGGTACATCGACCTTCCCGTCCCCGGTGGGCACAATCTTGAGAATGCGATATGACACAGGGTTAATGGGGGCTCAGACGTCCTCGTCACAATCGAACGGCAAGTGGGCAGGTATATATCATTATCCTGCATCTCACATCCACCCGCGTGCTGGGCATCATGCCTTTGGCAACACTCATTGCCACTTTCTGCAGATCTGGACATCGCGTCCACACTGTGGTGACAGTAGATATCTGTCCCACGTGAAATATCATTGGCACTCACTTGCCAAACGGCACAACGGCGCCATTTGCGTCAACCCATGTTCGATCCAGCTTGATGGAGCCCGTAGAGCTCGTAGGTACCTACGGCATCATCTCACTTTGAGGTGCTCTTGGCCGGCCCAACTTCAGTTCGTTGATTTCGGCCAGCGACGACCGCCATACGTCACGGACGCCGTCCTCTCGCCTCTCCAGCCACTTGCACCTCAGTACCCTTCATTCCCAGAGGCTCGTATAGCTCAGTGGCAGAGCGCGCCTTTCGTATGACGATAGGGTGAGGTCGGGAGTTCAATCCTCTCTGTGAGCACAAGTGAAGTGTGGTCCCTTAGGCCGGGATGCAGGCAACATGGCTACCATGAGTCTGCCTGCTTTTTGCCCCCGGCTGGCCCATATATGATCTTGGAAGGAAGTGCCAACGCGTCACAAGTCGGTCCATTGCCTCTTCACCTCGTGTTACCGTGTGAGGCATGTAATAGCATACGCGTCCTACCTTTGCGGATCCAGCGCTGGGTCCAGCCCCAATGGTTAGAGTCATCCGTTCCAAGGGATTCCCGAACGAGATACGAGTCCACCCATCCCACTCATCCTCCGAGAGCCGCAGCATACATTGCCTTGCCCACCGCTGTGACTTCCCCCATAGTCCCAAGGCGTTAGTGACTGGGCATCCACTTACCAGCTGCGGAAGAGTCGAGCAGGGCTGGGCCAGTCACCACAAGCATCGGGTTCCATCGTATAACGGTTAGTACATAGGATTCTGATTACGTAACAATCTTTCCTGTAATCTGGGTTCGATTCCCAGTGGGACCTCGGTTTTTGTACTCTGCTTTTTGGTATGAGGATGGTATCTCGAGGGCGGTTTTAGCCTGCGCTGGCCGGCATGGGAGATATGGACGTGTGGCCGCGCGCTGACATGTAATCCTGCCGGAGGTATCATGCGACCTTGCGAGGTACTCAAGCTGTGAGTCCTCGCCCTTGCAGCCTCGGGCTGCGGTGTCAGCGTTGGTTATTGCGCGTCGCCCGGGTTTGGCAGACTCAGTGCCGCAGTCGCGAGCGGTCAAATCCCTAGTGAGACTCCAGTTATTGGTCAGTGAGTAGTGAGAGTATTGTGGGAGGTATCCGCGTCACCTGGCACATCCCGCCGCCCTCATCCCGCGCGTCTGTTGTTGCCCTTAAATGGCCGGGACAGATTGTCTGCTTTGATACCAGATGATTAGAGCTTCCGAGCTGGAGTCATAGAGGGGAATGCGGGCGCATCGAGATGTCCGCAGCTGCGATACCTGTCACGCCGTTCGTGTACCGCGATATGGCTTGCGAAAGGTGGCCGTTTCATGTGGACAATCGGCAAACAGCCTAACCGAGGTGGAGGTCCGCGTTCCGCGTAGGTCCTCAACTGTTGTCAGTAATGCCGCTGCGCCCCTACTTCGCTGCTCCCTGTTTGCATTTGTCAGTAACTTAGAAACCCTCATGCGTTCCCACATCCCCTTCGCTCTCTATCACCGCCGCCCCCTCTCTCTTGTCCTTTTCTCGTTGTCGCAATCGCTGCGCGCTACGCCAGCACAGCGAGGTGCCAATCTCTCGCATCACACTCGTACACGGATCACTTCTAATGCTGGCTTGCCATTCTTCTGGTTCTTCGCATGCAGAAAGACCGGCGGTGGCGCCGGCCGGGGCGGATTTCGTCGATAAGCGTGCGTGCGTGGTGCGTCTTGCAGGGGTCTCGTCGCCGTTCGCCGTCGCCATGGACGAATCCGGTCCGGCCGGGACTGGGTTTGGGTAGGTGGGGAGGGTAGAGAAAGAACAGACGAAGAGAAATAAAATGAGAAGAAAAAAGGGGGAGGGGAGGAGCGGGCGAAAGAGACGAGGGCAAGGGAGACAGAACGAGTGAAGAGTTGGTTGAAGGAAAACCGATGTGCGCGCCACGACGTTGACTTTGCTGATTTGGTATATTGGAACAGGTCGCATACTCGCATCCCCCATCCCTCATTCCCCTCCCCTTTCCCAGCCCCAATCTCATCCCTCTCCACATTAGGCGTCTCCACCGGGTACTTGAACGCGCGAGATACAAAACCGATTGTGGAGAGGGTTGTGGTGCAGCTCGGGTTTTTACTGACGCCGTCCGCCGCCGTAGCCATACTTTGGCGTCTTCTTCTCAGCCGGTTTCAGGATCTGCACAAGTTAGTCGCAGCGTTGGAGAGCTGTAGACCCACCTGGAAGGAGCACAGCAGCGTGTCATCGACGGACATCATTGCGCCGGCATTGTCGAATTCACCACAATAATTGGGGGCCGAGAAGAGGGTGACCAGCTGCCTCTTGGCGAAGAATTCGTAGCCGTCTTCGACGACTTGGTGTGCGCGACAGATGAGGTCCATGTCGTGCTTCTGCAAGAAGCGAGAAACCACGTCCGGTCCGAATGTGAAGGATACACCTCGGTCGTTCTCGCTCCATCCGGTGATGTCCTTGTCCGGGTCAGACCAGAGAAGGTCGCAGAGGAGACCTGGGCCGTTAGTTTTCAGTCGCATGGGCGGACATTGCCCCTTGCGACGCGTGCTTGGCAAACAAGTGTGCCATGGGGCATCACAGGCTGGGCATCGACGCCCTGAAAAGCCAGGCACGGCGGCTCCAGCGCCAGCGAGCTACTTACCAGTGTCGGGGACATCGGTCGGGCGCATGACTCGCCGGATCTGCTCCATGGACTGGAGGTCGGGGCTCAGGCCACCGTGCATGGTGAAGATCTTCTCGTCAATGATAGCGGCAATGGGCAGGCAGTTGAAGCAGTCGGTAAAGGTCTTCCAAAGCTTAATGTTGTAGCGGCGCTTGCACTCGTCGTAGAAGCCGTAGATACGGTTGATGGACGCGCACTCGTGGTTACCGCGGAGGATGAAGAAGTTCTCGGGGTACTTGATCTTGTATGCGAGGAGAAGGCAGATGGTCTCGAGCGACTGCTTGCCACGGTCGACGTAGTCGCCCAGGAAAAGGTAGTTGGCTTCTGGGGGGAAGCCGCCGTACTCGAAGAGACGGAGGAGATCATAGTACTGGCCGTGAATGTCGCCACAAATCTTAATCGGAGCCTCGAGCTCGAGGAGAATGGGCTGGCTGATAAAGATCTCGCGGGCCTTGGTGCAGAGATACTTGATCTCGTACTCCTGGAGCTGGACGGCCTTCCCGGGGCGGTTTCCGCGGACTGCAGGTGTTAGTGTCACGAATCGGGGGTGAACGCACCTTCAAGGAGGCGGTCAATGACCGAATCGAGGTCGATTTCGGTGGAAGGGTCGGCCATGATGGGTGGGATGGAGGAGGGTGGATGGCTGCAATGGGGTTGTCAGCAACGCACACACAGGGATAAACGACCAAAGGAGAGGGAATCAAAGGTCATGACTGCAAGGGGCAGGTGGGAGGCGCGTGCGGTGGCGACATGAATGACATGCCTGCTGCCAGCGTTGGCCCCGCATCCACGGGGCGCGGCGGCGCAGCAATGTGCTCCCTGTCAAGTGCGCCGTTGCTTTGTCACTTTGCGCCAGCGACTTGCTGCACGGGCGCGCGCTCTTGACAGTGCTGCGGCCAAAATCACTTGCTTTGGGGATGGATGAAACGGGTGCGTGCGGGAACGGCGTGGAGGGCACCACCCCCGTTCGGGTTGTGGCCACACGGCCGGCAATTGCTCGATGGACGTCTCGCGGCCCCCGACGGCCACGCCAGGGGGAGTGTTTTAACCGTGCTGCGCTCGGCACAGCGGCCACGGCCGCCGCGCGCAAAGCCAGCGTTGAGACATAGGAGAGGTCCTTGTCGCGCGCAGGAGCATGGCGCGGCGATGCCCAGCGCATCAGGACCTGGAACACCGCAGGAAGGAAGACAGGAAGCAAGGGCATGGAGGCGGGACAAAAATGGCTTCTCCACACCCTGATGCCGGCGTAGGGTGATACTAACACTGGAAGCGCGTGCACCGGCGGTCTCTCTGCACCACGGGCGGGGAGGGGGGTGGGTCGCTGGCGCTAGAACGTGGGAGCCTGTTGGTGAGTCGCGGGCGAACGGCCGGCGCGGCGGCACGGATGAGCAGGGGGTGGGGCGGGGGAGAGCTGGACCCGATGCTCTTTCTGGGCGCGAGCGGCACGAGTGGTGAAAAGCCGATTGGCGAGTAGATGAATAGCGGCGGCGATCCACGTACGCGGGGACGGCGGCGTTGGGGACAGGTCGAGGGGGAGATGCAGAGCGCACCAGAGAATCAATGATGACCAAGCCGTCGGGGACGAAAGGTAAGGGCGGGTGGTGGTGGTGGTGGTGGTGGTGGTGGTGCGCGCGCGCGATATGGATGGCGGCAGGGACGAGGGGTAACGGGCGGGGGGCACTGTCAGTACATGGACGAGGGACGGGTGGGCAGACAGTGCGCGGGCGATGGGAGAGTGGAGTGGGGTGTGCAGCACGGCGCGCGCAGCGGCGAGAGAGAGAGAGAGTCGGTGAGGGGGACGCGGGGACGGCAGGAGATGATTGGTCGATGGGATGAGACGGAGGCCGCCGCGGCGTCGGAGGCATGCGGGGCGTGTGCGGCGGGGGGCCGGGAGGAAGGAGGGGGGGGAGAGGGGTTGGGGGGGAGGGGGGGAAGGGGGGGGACAGTCTCACCGAGGAAGGGTGTGCGCGGGTGCGGGGTGGTGAGCGGGGACGAGAGGTTCGTGTGGGAGTAGGGCGGGTGTGAATGGATGGATGGGTGGTGGTGGTGGAAGCAGGAATGATGATGAGCAGGAGTGTGTGCGTGCGTGTACTGGGAGCGGAGTGGTGGCTCACTGGCTGGCTTCTGGCTGGTGCTGGCTAGCTCTGGCTGGCACGAGGCGGCAGTACAAAAATACACTACGACACACACTATCCATGCCCCCCAATCAAGGCAGCCGTCCTTCCCGCCGGCCTCGGCACCGCACCGTACGCGGCGGACACGCGCCGCATCCGCAGCCAGCGAGCCATGCATGTGGCCCGGGCAGAGGCAAGCGTGCTCATGCACCGCCAGTCCGCTCTCTCCGGCCCATTGTGCTTCGGAGGCACTGGACGCGCAAGCCCACACGGGCGGGCTCGGGAGACGGCGGCTAATCCCGAAATCACCGTACATGTGGCAATCGGGCCGCGCTTTTGTTTGTGCACTCTTCGGCACCCGCGCGCACACTGCAAGCCAGCCGCGCCATCAGTCGCGACAACATGGGACACAAGAGGGGCAACGGCAACAGGTGTATAGCGCACTGCACTTTGGACTACCGAGCAACAGGCAACAGAAACAGAAACAGAAACATCGCCCCCGGCGTGCCGTTACAGCGACTCGTCGCCCGCCTCATTGTTGTGCGGCACCGTGTTGGTCGTCGTCAGGATCGGGTGCGCCTGCTGTTGCGCCGCGCCGCTGGGCGCGCCCGAGGCGGAAGCGGCAGCGCCAGCGGCAGCAGGGGCTGCAGACCTCGCCGTTGGGCTGGCTAGAGCAGATGTGGCAGCGCCGGTGGCGGCGCCAGCGGGAGCCGTTGCCGTGGTCGTGAGACCACCAGCGCCGGTGGCACCAGCAGGCGCGGCATTGGGGTTCAAGGGCTTCATTGTCAGCGGGCAACTTGTGAGGCGTCGTCAAGCGGACAGAGGGCTGGGAACATCGGCACAACAGCGGACACTGGCGACGACCCCGAAGGTGGACACGAGCTGCGACAGGAGGCCGGCAGACAGTCCAAGGCGCTCAAGGCGCGGCGCGGCGCGGTGAGCCACCATGCCGCCACCGGTTCCCAACAGACGCGAGTGCGCAAAGCGACCGGGCGGCGCCGAGGCATGGGGTAATTGCGGCAATTGCACAGCCCACAACCTTACCAAGAGCGCGTCGGTGTCGAGTGAACCCCCCGGAGGCGCGCCGCGCGGTTCGCGTCCCTTATCCTGTATGATACGACACCCAGAACTCAGATCATCATTCCCAGCCGGCTGGTTCCTACCGGAAGGAGGAGCAGATGGCATGGCCGCTGAAACAAGCGACGAGTGGGGAACCCTTTCTGTAAGAAGCGACGGCCGTGTCGGTCCTTCCCGAGTCTCACGGAGCCGGGGAGCGACAGGGGGCCGCTTCAGTGCAGTTGTGTCCGATAAGGGTCGAGTTGGGCAGCGATTTGGGGGTTAAGAACAGGCGGACCTCTCGGACATGGCCTTCGGGTCGCGCCGCGGTCACGCCCGATTCTAGCGCAGTGGATGGCTGCTTCCAGAAGAGGTCATCCAGTAGCCATCCCACAACATGCCCACTTGCGCTTGGGCCCTCCTGCCCTAAGTTTCGCACACGCGCACCGACTGCCTTCCGCTCGCGTATCGCTCGCTGCAGGCACACTCTGGGTCTCCACTTCCACGAGTGGCAACCAGCCCCCCATGTCATTCCGGCTCTCCTGTTCCGTCCGTGACTTGTCTCCGCACGTCCGCACGGCCGACACTCACCGTTGTGACCGCCTTTTCAATGCTCGCTACGCCCTGCTGCACCGCGCTCGACATCTGCGTGAACAGACCAGGCTTCTCGGGTGTCGCCGTCTTGGCGTCGATCGCCGCGCCCACCTGGTTGTACGCCGACTGCGTGGTGTTAGAGTATGGAAGAATCCAGGGGATGGGAGATGATAAGGGTTTTCGTGATAACAGTCTAACGGCAGCAGCGGCGAACCTACCTGAAGAGACGCAAGGCCAATGTCCCATGCACTCTTGGGCTTGTCCTGGACACCGGCACCAGTTCCAGTTCCAGCTTCAGCACCGGTGCGGCTGTCTGTAGTGTCGCCGGACGCAGCGCCCGTGCCAGCGTGCACACCAGGAGCCTCCGCGTCAGCGACACCTGTGGCACCAGCAGCGCCAGCGGTTCCCGGCGCGCCGTGCTGTGGGCGTCAGCGAGTCAGCAGGTGGTGAAAGATACGGCGCGCGACCGTCAGCACTAAGGCGCACTTCGAAATACTTGTCCTTGAGCTCCTTGCCCCTCTGTAGCGCGGCGTCGGTGTAGGGCTTCGCCTGCGCTGCCGCCTGGTCAATGTACGGTCGCGCCTGGTCGAGATACTGTGCGTCACAATGCGGGTGCGGACGATCGACGCGGTGTGTGCGTGATGGAGTTTAGCACGGTGAGTTGATACCAGGCGCAGTAGATAGTGGTGATACGCGATGAGTTCCCACAGAAACGGTCATCCATCCACGCAGGAGCAATGACGTCGAGGAGCGAGCGTCAGGGAGGTATCCGACAAGCAAGACGGGAATCCAGAAGCAGCGATCCAACAGCCACAGGGCACAGTAACAGTCCCCGCAAGCATCGAGCATAGCGTCAGCTCCAGACCTCGGCGACGCTCCACCAGGGCCCACGTACAGGTTTCGCCAACCCCTCCATCTTGGCAAGGAAGCTGCCCTCGCGGGGGCGGCCGCCGCGCGCGGCGTCCGCGCCGGTGGCAGGCGCGACATGCGCGCCGGTCGGGTCCACGGGGATGCCGCCGGTGCTGTCGTCGGCGGGTGGGGCGGTGAGCGCGGCGGCCGTTGCCGAGGTGCCAGCGGCAGCGGGGTCGATTGACGCCGCGGTCGGCGGTACACCAGCTGGCTGCACCTGCGAGGCGGCGGTGGGCGCGGTGACGGCACCAGCGCTAGCACCAGCGGCGGGAGTGGAGCCAACGGTGTCGGTCATGGTGCTGCGAGGGATGGTGTTGTAGCAAGAGGGGATCCGCAACCCCGTTTCGTCATTATATGGCGGCGGCTCATAGGCTGGGCGCTCCAGAGTTTGGTGTCGCGGTTTCGCACGCACGTCGTTTCGGGGTTCCGACGCTGGGCACGAGCGGGATGGCCAGCGGACAACTCGCCGGGCGTGCAGTGCGCAGCCATGACGCGGTGCACCCGACGGAACTGACCTGTCGGCATGCGGTCTGGATCTCTCTCCTTCGCCTGGGCTCCGGCTGTGGGCAGGAATCACTCGATGGTGGTGGTCACCACCGCATGCATCGTGCGTCGTTGATCAGGATCGGGGACATCCTCCGGCCTCCTGAAGCGTCATTCATGACCATCTCAGGGCGGCAGCACAGGGTGCGCTGGGCCAAGCTCGCTGCTGGAATATCGCGACAGCGTTGGCACGAGGTTGCCCAGCCTGACGCGTCCCTCGGCTGACGTCCCAGCGCAAGGCGTGTCTCTTGCGCAGCCTCCGAGGGCACGAGACGCCCAGACGTACGACCTCTTCACAAACGCCATGGGCATTGCCCCCGCCTCCGGCGCCTGCCTCTCCGTCCTCTCCGTCCTCCGCTCCTCACGCTTCCACACGAATTATGAAGGACGCCGATGTTATCACAAACCACCGGACTCGTATACATAACCCCTGGCTCAGCCGCCGTCCGGCCGTTAGTCACGCCACACCAGCACCTCCTCCCGCGCGGCCTCGAGTGCCGCGGGGCCCATCGCAATGTGCCGCTCATACCCCCTTGCGCTACCACGCACCGCACGACCCGTGTGGCGGTTCACGCGCGCGACACCCGCCGCCCGCGCCGCGCGGTCGGCCTCCTCCAGCAGGTCGTCCGCGCGCACAAGCGCGCGCAGGTACGGCGCCTTCTCCGTGAAGAGGGTGGGATGCGGGAGCAGGCGGTCGGAGAGGTAGACGACCTCGTCAAGCGCCGGGAGGAGGCGGCGAATGTAGGCTGTCTGCTGTAGCTGGAGCCGAGTCGCCCGCGCGTCGAGGCCGATGGACAAGGGCAGGTGCGCGCCGGCGAGCGATGCCAGAGTGGATGCGATTTCCGCAGCATGGCTCGTCTGCGCGAGCACGGGGTGCCGGTGCTGGTCGTCTGCTTTGAGCAGCTGCCGCAGCCCGTCCTCGTCGTCTGGGCCTGGTGCCAGGCTGTCAATCTCGGCCACCTATACGTGAGCGACTGCTGCTGGGGTGACACCATGGTACGCGCCGGGGGGCGGGGGCGCCACTCACCTCCATGCGCTCCCAAGCGCGGGGCGCCAGATGCGCGTCCGCAAGCGACACGGCGTCGAGCGCATGCACCATCTCCGCCAGCTCCATCCCCTCCATGCTCTCCGCCCTGTCAGTCTCAACTCTCTCGTCACCATCCCCGCGTCCGCGGCTCAGCTGGAGCTGCGTAATCGCCGCGCGCATATCAAAGCGGCGCGCCGGCTCGTTCCCGCCCGGCGGCAGGGGCTGGTCGACAAGGTCGACTGGCGGGGCCGAGCACTGGTCGAACAACTGCGCGGTGTCAACAGGCACGCCGCGCGCGCACGCGAGAGCCGCCAGGTACGGCTGGGCGAGGTATCCTGGCGGCGGCTCAAAGTATAGCGTCTGGTGGATTGGCAGCGACCTTCGGGGGATGCGCGAGAGGTCTGCAGTCAGTGACTGATAAGTGGGGCAGGGGCTGTGGCACAGCTGGGGAGGCGGACTCACCATTGCAGGTGATTACGACCGGGCGGTGAGACTCGGCAATGAGTGACACCACGGCGGGCCAGAACGTGCTCTCCTCCTCGAAGAGAATGTCGGCCTCGTCGAGCAGGATGAGTGACTGTTTTGTCCCCATGTCCTGCGGAGGTTTGGGGCGCGCCGGCATCTGCAACGGTGCCTTCTTTGGGGTGTCGACCAGCGCAATCGGGTCGCCCTCAGACCCCGACCCCGACGGGGTCTGTGAGCTCTTCTCTGCCCCAAAGAACGCCTTGGCAGCCTCGCGCTTCTTCTCCCTGTCCCTGTCCTTGCGCTCGCCGCCGTTGCCGCCGCCAACCATGTGGTTCTTCCCCACCTCGCCAACGAGCGCGAGCAGGTTCGCGCCCGTCCGTTTCCCGATGCCAGGGTACACCTCGAACACGTCCCATCCCAGCTCCGCCGCCGCGGCGTACACTGCCGCCGTCTTGCCGCACCCGCTCGGGCCGGTCAACAGAAGCGTATTGCCAATGAACAGCTCAATCGGGGCGTACTGCTCCGGCCGTCCTCCAAGGTGGAACTCAGGCTCTTCCTCAAAGTCGGGCGGCCGCTCGAACCCGTCCCCGCCGTCGTCGATGTCGTCGGTGAACGGCTCGGGGCCGAGGTCGTCGACGATCCAGTCACGGTCCGGATCGGCGGCCTTGCGCTGCCGCGGCATGCGCCGGACGATTCGCCGCGCCTCGCGCGAGCCCACGGACAACGCCAACAGCCAGTCGCGCAGGTACGTCGCCTCGACCTCGTTGCCGAGCACGGCGGAAGTAGTGCGCGGGCGGTGCGCGTCGCACCACATTTCGCGCGTGTCATTGGGCACTGTTGCCGCGAGAGCCGTGATGGCAGGGTGCTGGAGGATGAATGGGGGCACGGAGAAGGATAAGGAGCCAGACCGGGGTCGCGGTGGCCGTGCGGGTACGCCATAGGACACAAGCCCGGTAGTGGAAGTCTCAGCCGGAGATCCCAAAACACCGTTGGAATGGACTGTCTTCCTTCTCCACTCTGTGCGCGCTGTAAATGGTTCCACAGCCATATACTCGACGTGCGACGGCCACTCACCGCCGGGCCACGGTGCAAGCGGCTCTTCGCCCTCGCGGCAGCAGCCCCACCCGGTGCGGAGGACGCCTTGCGCGCTCGCGGCCGCCAGGCTGAAGAACGAGTGCACGCGAGACGCGGACGCGGTCACAGATGCGGCCGGGGTTGCCGTCCCTGTACGTGTCGGTGCAGACGTGGACGCTTTTGTGCTGGTGCTGGCACCAGTGTGCGGTGCAGACGACACCACCGCGGGGCCGCTGGACGACGCATGCGTCCCCGCCGGCGTCGCAGATACGGCCACCGCGGTTGCTGGCGCATGCTTTGCGAAGAAGGAATGGGGCGGCTTGCCTGCGTCGGCGGCGAATCCGATCTTCCTCGCTACGCGCTTGCCTGGCACCGGCGTCAGAGGCGGCTTCTCCTCGCCGTCGATAGTGATGGGCGACGACGCCCGGGAGCCGCTGGCACCGCGGGAGCCGCGAGCACCGCGTGCACCGGCGAACACCACGTCCCCATCCGTATTGATGCTGGGGTGAAGCCGCTGTGGCGCGGGCGAGGAACGGGACGAGAGGACGGAGAAGCTCGCGCCGGGACTTGTGCTGGAGCCGGTGCTAGCGCGGGCGCCGCCAACCTGGGCCTCCGCCTTGCGTTTGCGTACAGGCGCAGGCGTATCATCTATCACGATAACCTCGTCGTCTACTGGCATCGTGGTGCCCGTGTTCTCTGAAGCTCAGCGTTGTCCAGTTCTGCCACCTTCCCTCCGGCACGTACCGTCGCTCTTCCGTTTCTGCCGCGACTTGTGCTCGGTTCCTGATCCAGCCGCCGCGGCTGCAGCCTTTACCTTCGTCTTCTTCTCGGGCTTTGGGTTTTCGGGCTCCTTCTCCAGCGGTGCGGCGACGCCGACCCCGCCAGCCCCGAGGGTGAGGCGCGCCTGACCTGCGCCCGCGTCGTTCTTCCGCCGCTTGCGTGGTGCGCCCGCGGCAGAGCCAGCTGTGGGGAGCGAGCTGGGTGCAGAGTTGGAGGCGGGGGCGGAGTTGGACGGAGCGTTGGTGCTCCCGCTGCTGCCCCACATTGCGCTGAGGGTGCGATGTGGTGCTGCCGGAGGAGGGGCGGGGGGCCGGGTCGGCGACTGGGGAGCCGCCTGGGGCTGCGGAATGTCCCCCGTGCTGTCCATGGTGCCTGTGGACATGTACGGGGGTGTTATCGCGGCGTGGTGACGCTATACGTGTATGTGGTTTGGAAAGGAGGGATGAGGAGCAGATGGGAGACGATGGCGTGGAATGGCAGACAGGGAGCACAGTGTGACGCGTCGGGCTGAGTGGATTTATTTCTTGCCATTTTCCGACGCGTCTCATCGGTTGTCACCGCTGCGCGCTCCAACCACAGCTCGCCTCCAGCCAGCCACAACCGCTGCCACGTCCAACCCTCACTGCCCGGGCTCCAGCACACTCCATGCGAGACTCTATTCATTAAGCTAGTATCACTACTACAAAGGATGTTTGCTATGGCTTGAAGCTCTCCAGCGCCTTGCGGACCTGGCGGGCATTGTGGTCGTCGCCACCCGTGGTCCAGTAGATCGGGGAGCGGCTGAACCCGTTGAACGTCGACGCCGCACAGAGTGTGTACGCGCCCATCTCGCCCCACCCGAGCCAGTCGCCAACCTCGACGCCGCGCGGGAGGTGCACGACCTGGCGCACAAGGTCTATCGAGTCGCACGTCGGACCCCACACCGATGCGCGTTCCGTGTTGGCATAGCCGAGCTGGACGGTGAGGTCGGTCGGCATCGCGACGTTGGGCGGCGGCGGGAAAGCCGGGCGCGCGGCGGCGTGTGCCGGCACGTTGCCGATGGTGAGCGGGTACGGGTGCACGATCTGGTGGTCGAACATGATGCAGTTGAAAGAGCCGTACACGCCATCGTTGATGTAGTACATGACGTCGGCGCCCTCGCCATCGGCTGCCACAGGGGCCGCAGGCGCCGCACTCTCGAGCGCGCGCCGGCGGGCAATGATGCTTGTGGCAAGGGTGAACGCCGACGAGACAAGTAGACGTCCCGGCTCGGCAATGACACGGACGCCCTCGTCAAGCGGGAAATAGAGGTCGAGCGACTCCTTGACGACATTCGACATTTGCTCAAACGTCTCGCGCTCGAAGCCGCCGCCAATGTCGAGCAGGTCAAACTTGTAGCCCGCCGCGGCGCCCATGTCGAACACGCGACGCGCGCGCCAGATGGCGTCCGCAAACTGCTCGGGCTCCTTGCAGCCGGAGCCGACATGGAACGAGACACCGACAACGTTGAGGTCGAGCTCCTTGGCGAGCTTGAGCAGTCCCGGGCACGTGTCGAGGGGCGCGCCAAACTTGAGGCCGAGGCGGCACAGCGACTTGGAGTCGTCGGTGAGGATGCGCAGCACGAGCTTGGCGTTGGGATGCGCGCGTTTGATCTTGTGCAGCTCGTCAGCATTGTCGAATGTAGTCATTTCGACACCGGCGTTGTTGGCTGTGCGGATAAAGCTGGGCGGCTTGCAGGGGTTGGCAAAGATGATGCGGTCGGGCGTGGGTGCCGATGGCAGGCTGAGGACAGCCTGGATCTCGGCCACGGACGCGCAGTCAAAGTTGGTGCCGAGCAGCGAGAGTAGGTGCAGCACCACGGGCGACGGGTTGCACTTGACAGCATAGAAGATCTCGACGCGGTCGCCCATCGCCGAGCGCCGCCACATGTCCACGGCCTGGTAAACCGCCGAGAGGTCGGCGGCGAAGAACGCCGATTCGTCGCCGTGCCCAGCGAGTGGGCCACCGAGTGTCTCGCGCGCCGCGACGATCTCGTCAACGAGCGCGTGGAGCTCCGTGTTGGCGATTTGCGCCGCGAGCGCGGGATGGGCGGCAGCGTTGGGCAGCGGAGGCTGCAGCTGGAGGCGAGCCTGGCGAGGTGGCGCGGGGGGGAGGCGCGCACCCTCAACTGCCGGGTCCAGCGCACGCGCCAGCTCGGCCGCGCTCGCGGCTGCCGGCGCTGGCACGGTGCGTGTGTCGTCCCACGCCTGCGCACGCACGACGCCTGCGCGCAGCCGCAGCGTCTCGGTGACGGTGGTGCTCATTTTATGGAGAAAAGGGCAAAAAAAGCAGAAAAAAAATGAAAGTCGACACCAAAAGCGAGGTGTCCTTTTGGAGTGTTCCTCAGCGACTAGCGAAGCTGATCAGGCTGTGCTGGACGGAGAGGGGGTTGTCGGGTCGGGCCGCCGTCTCGGGGGTGAGATCTGGCCACCTGAGTGTGAGCTGGCGCCGGAGGGGGGGGGGACGGTGCGTGCGGCGGCGGCCCACGTGCGGGCTCACACGAGCACTGGGGGCGGGGCGAGGTCAAAAACGTACAGTCTGGGTGCAAGTGTGCTGCTAACACAGCGAGCGACGCGAGAGAGGGGAGACGACGGCGGGCTTACTGGAGAGGCAGCAGCCGTGCGCGATACCGGATACCAATGCTGTTGTCGAGGCGACGCACAAGAAAGTGGTATGAAGAAAGAGACAACAAGCGAGAGAAAAGACGAGTCCAGCAGCCAGGGCCGGGCGCAGCAGGTGGCGCCGATCCGGCCCTGGCGGCAGTCCCCCCCCAGGCCAGCGCGGAAGCAAAAGGGGCCAAAATCGAGGGCCGTCCCCCCGTTCCATGTGCTACAGCAGCCGCAGAACATTCATCATCGCCGACACCGCACCGCAGAGTAAATCCAGCAGTATGCACAACCGCAAGAACAGACAAGGGGAATGCACGACGCTCAATAACAGATGGGACGGGAAACAACAGCCAAAGCACGAGGGAAAAGAGCGGAAAGCGAAAATCAAAGAGGTGGAGGGGGGGGAGGGGGGACTAGCTAGCTATCTATGTGTATATTTTTTATTGCTACGGACGGGGTCATCGTCATAGGGCGAAGCGGGTATAATCGCGCATGCGTCATGGTCTTGCGCGCGTCATGACCATGTGCCCGTCATGGCCATGCGCCCAGCATCACCATCGGCGGCTCATGGCACGTCAGGCCGTCACACGCGGTCTATGGCGGGGGTGACAGGGCGCGCCTACTTCCGCCGGCCGTTCTTGCCGCTCTTGGTGCTGCCGTTGATGCTACTCGGCGACTTGGGGGCGTGTCCTGCGCCTCCGTCCTTGAGGTCCTGCATCGCCGCGTGCGTCTTGATCTGCAGCGCGCCCTCGAGCGAGTACTTGCCCGCATTTTTGCTACCGTGGAGGTTGGGCCGCGGTAGCTTCGAGTTGATGACAACCTCAAAGTTGGCGCGCGCGTTCGCGACGTCGCCGCGCTTCGCGTACAGCCGGCCAAGCTCGTAATGGTTGTGGTACAGCAGGTAGTGGTCGAGACGGACGTTGGGCGACGCTTCAACAACCTTGAGGAAGTCGGCCTCGGCACCCGCGTCGAGCTGGGCATCGGTCGGCATGCCCGGCGCGCTGTAGTCGTCCTTGCGCGTAACATGTTCTGGTTGGTAACGCGCCAAGAACTGCACCATGCCGCGCAGGAAGTGGCCGAGTGCATAGTCGTCCCAGTACTCGATGCCGATTCCCCAGTCCTCTGGAGTCGAAGCCTCGAGCTTGGCTAGCTCGGCATCGATGTGTGGCAGCCACTTGCCCAGCAGAACACGCCGCGGTGCATACGACAGCGAGCTGAACACGTATGCCAGTTCCATGGCCGGCAGGAACAGGCGGTTGTTCTGGCCCACAAACTTGCGTGCCTTGCGCGCGACAAATTTCTGAGAAACCATCAGTGTGCTCCTGCATCTCGCCGCTGCGTTATACCCACCTCGACAGGAAGCGACTTGCCGGCAATCTTCTTGATGAGCTTCGGAATGTGGACGACGAGGTCGACGACTGTCTTGGTATCCGCATCCGGGTACTCGGGGTCGTCCGTGAGCTCCATGATGGTGACGGCAGTGGCATACTGGTACACTGCACGCGACCAGTTGGATTCTTCACGCAAAATGTCGAAACACTGGCGCGCACCGTCCCAGTTGCACATCTGCAGGTAGTTGCAGCCATAGTCCCAGAGACACATGTGCTGCAGCTGGACGTACTCGAGGTCGAGTTCGAGCGCCTTTTGGAGGCTCTCATTTGCGAGCTCGGGCTCGCTCTCGGTCGAGTGTAGGCGCGCCTGGAAGTAGAGGAAAAAGATGCCTAACGTTAGTTAACGCCCAATGGTTTCGGCTCTCACCATCTGGGTACCGCCTCATGTTGTACGCGAGCACGTTCCTGGCTGTCGGAATATCGACGCCGGACACGGGCATGAGCACTGAGATGCAGAGGTGGAAGACGAGGAGGATAATGTCGCAAATCGGGCGGCGGATGCCCTCGTTGCTCTCATCATACGCGGGCATGGCCGACCCGTACGACCAGCCGCCAGCCGACATGAGCGTCGTGAGCGCGACGGTGCGGTCGCCGGCATAGCCAAACACTTCGGCAATCCTGAGGACGCGCGCAGGCAGGAGGGAGAGCATGAGCGAGCTCGTACCCGTGCCGAGGAGCACGCCTGAGCGGAAGTCCATGTCAATGTCCTCATCAAAGCCGTTCTTGTCCGCTTCGTCGAGGAACTGCTGCATCGAACGGTAGATGCCGTGTGCGGAGCGCATGTTGAACGCCTCTTTGATGAGACCGAGCCAGTCACCACCCGCGACGATGGAGCACACCGCCTTGATCAGCATCGTCTCGGCGTAGATGAGCTCGGCGTGGCGCTCAAGCGGCGTCATAGCCCACAGACGCTGCGTCGCGGCGCCTGACCGCACGAACCCGCCGAGACGGGACAGAACCGAGTCCGGCGGGCGCCGCAAGAGGATGGCCGTCGCCTGCGTTGCCTTGGTGACCTCCAATGCAGAGAGCAGGTCGAGAGCGTCGAATGTCATCATGCCCTTGAGAGTCTGGATCAGGCCGTGGCCCTGCTGGAGGTACAGGTGGTTGTGCTGCGGGTCGTTCTTGACGAGCAGGTTCTCAGCCTCCTTCATCTTGCTCGAGAGGAAAAGCCCCAATACGGTGCGGCAAATGTCAAGGTCGGGCGCGAGCGCCGCAGCCTGGTCCACTGCGCGCGGGTCACCGTGCTGCCAGTCGCTCGCAGCGGTCGTCACCCGTGCGTTCGAGTGAGTCTTGTTGCGGGTTATCCGAAGGCCGTTCGATTTCTTCTCCTTGACAGGCACGGCGTCGGCGTCTTCGTCACCCTCCTCGACCTCGCTCAGGCCCTCTTCAGGTGTGGCCCAGTCGTACTCATCGTCCGACTCGGAGTCATCCGCCCACTGACTGTACAGGCTGTCCATCTTGGCCTGGCGCTGCGGTGTCGTCAGGCCATTGTTGCTGTTCGGGCTCGTCGGGGTCGCCCCACCAGACGGCACCTGTAGGCCTGGCGAGGTGACCCCGAACGGGAAGCCTGAGTGCTCGGAGATGGCGCTCGGCGACTTGACGGCAGCGGCCTGGCCCTGCGCGTTGACCTCGAGTCGAGCGACGGCCGACTCGAGCCTAGCGACCGCGGCAGTGAGGTTGGGGTCCGTGTCGCGAGTGGGGACAGGGGGAAGACCGCGCTCGGCGGTGCCGTTTCCGCTACCGTTTGCACTGCCGGTGGCCGTGCCGTTCGTGTGGGCTCCGTTGGTTTGGTTGCCGGACCTGCCGTCGTGCCCATCGGTCGCATCTGGGGCAGAGTGGACGTGCGGCGTGGCACCGTTGCCGCTCGCCGACGGCGGAGTGGAACCGGTGCCGCTGACGACCAGGGCCGGGATGGCCGGCACGGGAGGGGCCGATGGCGGGAGCGACGGCTCTGGCTCCTCGGAGGCGCTGCGCGACTGGGCGGCGACGCCCTTGGACGCCGAGCGACGCTGGAATAAGGACGAGATGCGGCGCTTGCCACTGCGGGGAAGTGAGCATGAGTCTGGGCCGTCGGCCGTCGGGCATCCCTCGACGCCTCGTACTCACCCAATAGACCGCCTGCGGGTCGGAGTCTCGTCGCCCGCGCGGTCGCCGTTGCGATTGTCGTCGCCATACTCGGTGCTTGAGGCAGACGCGTTCAACGCCGACGGCGTGTTGCCCGGGCGCGGGGAGCGGTTGCTGGCTGCGCTGCTGCTCTCGGGGGGACGCGACCTCCCTTTGGCTGGGGAGGCCGGAGTTGACTCGCGCAGCTCCTGGGCAGAGCCCTTGCGCGACATTGTGAGTTTTCGGATCGGCATGGCGTCGAGGGGCGGTAGCCGGCGGTGACTTGTTGTCTTTTCGTAGGCGGAGGAGGGAGAGTGGCGGCGGCGGCGGAGGAGTATGGGAGGTCGCGGACAATGATGGGAGAGAGTGGTGACGAGAGAGAGTGTGTGTGGGAGATGGGATGGTGGAGAGAGCGATGTATGCCGCGCGCGCGGGGTGCAAGTGTGGGAACGGGCAAAGAGAGAGGAAGGAAAAGGAAAAAAGTGGGGAAGCGCAGAGCGGTAGCGTGGCTGGCTGTGCGATCGTGGAGGTCGAGTGGAGCGACGACGTGGACGAGCTGGGGTGCGGACGGCGTGGCGGTGGTCTCCAAGTATAGTCGATCTTATTGCCACCTTGTTGTCGAGGGGACAATGCACGGGAGCGATGGGGAGGTAGAGCACATGCAATGGAATCGCGACAGACCGCAGCCCCACGTCGAGACGGACCGCGCCGAGTGTCCACAAGCGAAGCGCGGTCGGACCCGCTTCCATCCTCTCTCCCCGCGTTCGGATCTCGGTCCGTCTCCCCCGCCCCCCGCCCACGCACGGCCTCGACCCTGCGGCGACCCACCACCGCGCTGCCCCATCGCGCCGCTCCACCACGCCGCTCCGCCACGCCGCTCCTCCACGCCGCTCCTCCACGCCGCTCCACCACGCCGCTCCACTACGTCGCCGCTCGTCCCCCCAGTCAACCCCGGTGACAACGCACCGCCCCCACCCGCGGCCCCGCCGCTGCCGGCACGCTCGCTTCAGCCCCCATGTGAAATGCACGTGTAACTCACGTGCTACACACGTGAAGAACGGAGAACGTGGAATGCATGTGCGTTGAGATGCGCCTCCCCCCCACACCGTCGCTGTCGGCTGTGCGCGGCAGTCGCTGGCAGCACGGGAACCATGCGCCGCCGCTTTCCGCAAGGCCGCAAGGACGCCGGGCGCCGTGCATCACTCGCGGAGCGGCCTCAGCGTGCCGCACAGCCTGACGATTGACATGGGGCAGAGGACCGAGCGCGGGTGGACGGGCGGGGGGGCACCGGCGAGGGCCGAGCGCGCAGGCAAGCCGAGTGGAGGGCGGCGGCTAAATACAGGATATCGAGTCGGAACGTGCTTGGGCAACAACTACTGCCGCACTTTCAGACCTAAAAAAAAAAAGTCCATTCTTGATCATCTCTCCATCCTCGACTCCCGCTGGCGCGAACCGCGACAACAGAAAGACCCCACGGGTCACTCCGCACACCATGTCCGCGCTCGCCGACGTGCTCAAGATCTCCATCCTCGGGAACGAGTCGATTCACGTCGGCTTCCATCTCCTCCCCTACATCTTCGACAGAGTACTCACCACCCTCCCGTCGACCACCTATGCCCTCATCACCGACACCAACCTCGCGCGTCTCTACCTCCCCCAGCTCGAGGATGCGTTTGCCACCGCTGCCAAGAACACGGGCTCCACCGCGCGTTTCCTCACGTACCAGGTCGCTCCCGGAGAGGGCGCAAAGTCGCGCCAGGTCAAGGCGGAAATCGAGGACTGGCTCCTCGACAACAAGTGCACCCGCGACACAGTCGTCCTGGCCTTTGGCGGCGGTGTCATTGGTGACCTGACCGGCTTTGTCGCCGCCACCTTGTGGGTCTAGAGGACAAGCAGCACGCACTGACTCTGTAGCATGCGCGGCGTCAAGTTTGTCCAGATCCCGACGACTCTGCTCGCCATGGTTGACTCGGCCGTTGGCGGCAAGACGGCCATTGACACGCCCCATGGCAAGAACCTCATTGGCGCGTTCTGGCAGCCGTCGTACATTTTCGTCGACCTCTCGTTCCTGTCGACCCTCAACCAGCGCGAGTTCTCGAACGGCATGGCCGAGGTCGTCAAGACCGCCGCCATCTGGAAGGCCGACGACTTTGCGCTGCTCGAGTCGCGTGCCGAGGAGATTTCGTCGGCCGTTTCTACCCGCGCCGAGGGCCACGCTGGGCGCTTTGAGAAGGACCGGTCCGTCCCGCAGTCGCTCCTTCTCACCGTCGTCACAGGCTCCATCTACGTCAAGGCGCACATTGTCACCATTGACGAGCGCGAGACGGGTCTTCGCAACCTCGTCAACTTTGGCCACACCATCGGCCACGCGATTGAGGCGGTGCTCACCCCGACCATCCTCCACGGCGAGTGTGTCTCCATCGGTATGATCCTCGAGGGTGAGGTTGCCCGCCAGCTCGGTATCCTCTCCCAGGTGGCTGTCGGCCGCCTCACGCGTGCCCTCTCGGCGTATGGTCTGCCCGTTTCCATGTCGGACCGCCGCATCGCGTCTCTCCCTGCTGCATCGCAACTCTCTGTCGACCGCCTCCTTGACATTATGCGCATCGACAAGAAGAACTCTGGCCCCGCAAAGAAGATTGTGATTCTGTCCCGCATCGGAAAGACGTACGAGGAGAAGGCCACCGTCGTCGCCGACGAGGTCATCCGCAAGGTCCTCTGCGAGGCCGCCACGGTCATCGCGGGCGTACCCACAAAGTCACCTGTCACCATGGCGACCCCCGGCTCCAAATCGATCTCGAACCGTGCGCTCGTGCTCGCCGCGTTCGGCAAGGGTACCTGCCGCATCAAGAACCTCCTCCATTCTGACGACACGGCCGTCATGATGAATGCGCTTGCCGAGCTCAAGGGTGCTGTCTTCTCGTGGGAGGACGGAGGCGAGACCATTGTCGTCGAGGGCGGCGGCGGCAACCTGTCTGCTCCAGCCAAGGGCAAGGAGCTCTACCTCGGCAACGCCGGCACCGCCGCGCGCTTCCTCACTACCGTGTGTACCGTTGTCCAGGGCGATGGTGCCACAACTGTCACCGGCAACGCCCGCATGAAGCAGCGCCCCATCGGACCTCTCGTCGACGCGCTCAGGGAGAACGGCGCAAAGATCGAATATCTCGAGGGCCAGGGCTGTCTCCCCCTGAACATTGCGACCAACGGCCTTGCCGGCGGCCATATCAAGCTCGCCGCCTCCGTGTCGAGCCAGTATGTCTCGTCGATCCTGCTGTGCGCGCCCTACGCCCGCGAGCAGGTAACCCTCGAGCTCACTGGCGGCCAGGTCATCTCGCAGCTGTACATCGACATGACCATTGCCATGATGGCGCAGTTTGGTGTCAACGTCCAGCGCCAGACGGACGCCAACGGCAAGCTCCTCGACGTGTACGTCATCCCCAAGGCCGTCTACACCAACCCCGCCGAGTACAATGTCGAGTCGGACGCCTCAAGTGCGACGTACCCCCTCGCGATTGCCGCCATCACCGGCACCACTTGCACGATCTCGAACATTGGCTCGTTGTCGCTGCAGGGCGATGCCCGTTTTGCCAAGGAGGTCCTCGAGCCCATGGGCTGCGTTGTCGAGCAGACGGCGACCAGCACCAAGGTCACAGGTCCGCCCATCGGTCAACTCCGCGCGCTCGGCAATGTTGACATGGAGCCCATGACTGATGCCTTTTTGACCGCGGCGGTTCTTGGCGCCGTCGCCACTCTCCCGCCCCTTGCTGGCCGTGAGGTCCCAGGCCTCCGTCCTGAGGGCACGCGCATCTATGGCATTGCCAACCAGCGCGTCAAGGAGTGCAACCGCATCAAGGCGATGCGGGATGAACTCGCCAAGTTTGGCGTCGAGACGGACGAGTTTGCCGACGGCATCGTCGTGTTCGGCAGGAAGCCCGAGGCGCTCACCCGCGGCGTCTCGGTCCACTGCTACGACGACCATCGCGTCGCAATGGCCCATGCGGTACTTGCGTGCATCATCGATCGCACCGTGCTCGAGGAGAAGCGCTGCGTCGAGAAGACGTGGCCCAACTTCTGGGACGACCTGCAGAACAAGATTGGCATTGCGTTTGACGGCGTCGAGCTCGACGCACACAACAAGGCGTCGACTTCGGGTTCGTCCGTCCATGAGACCCCCGTGCTCCTCATCGGTATGCGCGGCGCGGGCAAGACGTACATTGGCCAGATCGCCGCCGAGGTGCTGGGCGGCGAGTACACGGACGCTGATACCGTATTTGTCCAGCAGACCGGCATGTCAGTATCCGACTTTGTTGCCAAGAACGACTGGCCCGCGTTCCGCGAAACGGAAACCAGCCTTCTCGCATCGTTCCTCAAGGAAAAGCGCGGCAACCATGTCATTTCCCTCGGTGGCGGCGTTGTTGAGACCGAGGCGGCACGCAAGATGCTGGCGGCGTTTGCGGCAGACGGCGGTGTCGTCGTGCACATCCACCGAGACCTGGAGGACATTGAGGCCTTCCTCGACCAGATTGGCGGCACGGCGCAGCGGCCCAAGTGGGGTGAGGACTTTGCGGACGTGTACCGCCGCCGCGAGCCGTGGTACAAGGCGTGCAGCTCGCACGAGTTTGTCAACGTGCTCGAGCCGCTCGGCGGGCAGTCGCAAGCCGAGCACCACCGCGCGATGCGCGACGAGTGCGAGCGATTCTTCAAGTTTGTCACGGGCCGCGCGTCCAACCGCCCCTTGGTGGCCGGGCCAAACGCCAAGCCTTCGGCCTTCCTGTCGCTCACGTTCCCGGACGTGACGCCCGCTCTCGGCAAGATGGCTGAGTTGACTGTGGGCGCGGATGCGATCGAGCTCCGTGTCGACCTCCTCTCGGTGGACGGCCAGGCGCCGACGATGCCCCGGCTGCCCCCGCCCGCGTACGTTGCCAAGCAGCTCGCCCAGCTGCGTCTCGTCTCGGGTCTGCCTGTTGTCTTCTCAGTGCGCTCCAAGAATCAGGGCGGCTGGGCGCCCTCCGATGACGCCAAGGGCTACGCCGAGCTCGTGCACCTCGGCCTCCGCTCTGCGGTCGAGTATGTCGACGTCGAGCTGGCGTGGCCCGGCGACGTGCTCGCGGGCATCCACGCCAACCGCCGCGAGAGCGCCATCATTGCGTCATGGCACGACTGGACCGGCAGCATGAAGTGGGACGGCCCCGAGGTGGCGGGCAAGTTCGTCGAGGGCTCCAAGATTGGCGACATTGTCAAGATTGTCGGTACGGCGACGTGTGCGGCTGACAATGCGACCCTCGCCCTCTTCGCCGAGCGTAAGCGCGCGGATCCCACGGCCAAGCCGCTGCTCGCGATCAACATGGGCGCGCTGGGCCAGCTGTCGCGCGTGCTCAACCCCGTGCTGACCCCCGTGACGCACGAGCTGATGCCGTCGCGTGCGGCGCCGGGCCAGCTGACCGCGCGGGAGGTTGCGCAGGCGCGCGCCCTCGTCGGCCTGACCCAGCCGCAAAAGTTCTGGCTCTTTGGCTCGCCCATTGCGGCGTCGGTCTCGCCGGCCCTGCACAACGCGGGCTTTGACGCGCTCGCGCTGCCGCACCACTACGACCGGCACGAGGCAACCGCAGTCGACGCGGGCGTCGAGGCCGTCCTCTCCGACCCGGCGTTTGGTGGTGCGTCCGTGACCATCCCTCTCAAACTCGAGATCATGTCGCAGCTTTCCGCGGTATCCGAGCACGCCAAGGTGATCGGCGCCGTCAACACTGTCATTCCCGTGGTCAACGCCGAGGGCAAGCGCGAGCTGCACGGGGACAACACGGACTGGAGGGCGATCCACGAGGCGGCGCTGCGCAACCTCAACCCCACCCTCGCCGAGGGTGGCCTCGTCACACTCGTCATTGGCGCGGGCGGCACGTGCCGCGCGGCCATCTACGCGCTGCACCAGCTCGGCGCGGCCCAGATCCAGCTGTACAACCGCACACGCGCGAATGCTGACGCGGTCGCGGCGTCGTTCCCGCCCGAGTACAATGTGGTTGTCGTCGACTCACTCGCAGCGCTGCCCGCGCCCCCCGCGGTCGTCGTCTCCACGGTCCCGGGGACGTCGCTGAACACGGTCGAGGGCGGGGACGGCATCCACCTGCCGCCCTCTGTCCTCGCGGCCAAGCACGGCGTAGCCATCGACATGGCGTACAAGCCGTACAAGACTGCGCTGCTCGAGGCGGCGTCGGCCGCGCAGTGGACGCCGGTGACGGGCATTGAGATCCTCTGTCTCCAGGGTTTCCGCCAGTTTGAGCTGTGGACGGGCAAGCACGCGCCGGCGGGCGAGATGCGGGCTGCGGCCATGGAGCAGTACTTTGCCGACTAACGGGCGGGGACGTGGCGCACTGGAGGGGGGAGCAATAGGATTTCACATAGGACATGCACTGGTTAGAAGGACGGAGACAGCTGCGGACTGCCGTCAATGGCGCCAGTGGCTCACGAGTGCCCGCGTCAAAAGGCCGTGGCTGAGGTTGTGGCTGCGAGATGAATTTACCAAGGACGCGTCTGGCGGCACATTGCAGCGATCGCGATTCCCACGACGTGTCGTGTCCATCCCCATTATTCCATCCATCTTCCACCATCCGTCGTCGAGGCCCAACTCTGTCTGCCTCTCACTCTCTCTCCCGCACGGTCGACCGTCTGCCGCACTTGCTGCATCGTCGAACACCACTTCCCAGAGCGCAGCCCTTCCCACACCTGGATCCCCGCAGCGGGCACGTGTCTCTACTCCCTGCACTTCGGTCCCCGGCCTCCGTCGTGACTTGAGCATCGACAACACAACAACAGTAATAACAACATCGCGACATCTCTGGCAACGCCCATCACCTTCATCCCGCACATACACCGCGTCCACGCTACCGCGCCATCGCCCCGTCTTGCCGCCGCCCGGTCAACCTCAATCGCGGACGCCAATGATACACCGCCGGACCCAGCCCTCGTCCTCGTCCTCGTCCAGCGCGGCAGCGACCCCGCCATTGCCGCCGCCACGACCGACCGTCAACCAGGCCTACGTTCCGCTCCGCCAGGCGCCCGCGCCCGTCCTCATCCCCAGCCCACACGCGAACCCGCAAGGCCACGCGGCGTACGGCAGCGCACCAGGCCAAGGGGGGGGGAGCCCTTTCGGCCCCGGTGGCCCGCATCTAGAATTGGAGGACGCCCGGTTCGGGTTCGGCGAACGCACCGGGCCGGCGGCGGGCGTGCAAGGCGCGGTGGTGCGCGCGCT
Source organism: Apiotrichum siamense (assembly GCA_023653615.1). NCBI lineage: Eukaryota > Fungi > Basidiomycota > Tremellomycetes > Trichosporonales > Trichosporonaceae > Apiotrichum > Apiotrichum siamense. The sequence continues at coordinate 1,735,159 of JALJEG010000001.1, forward strand.
GCGTGAGCTGCAGGCGGGTGTGCGCGACGTAGTGCGGCTGGACCGCAGCTGGGGTCTCGTGTGGGAGTGAGTGGCAGCCAGGCCCTCCGCGCCACTGTACCAGTGTCCGACCGGTCTCTTGCTTACAGTACAGCAACCGGGAACTCCGGAGCGTGGTCTTAAAACTCACGTACGTTGTATTGCGTTCTCGGCGCCCAGTGGCACACGGCTGCCACCGCACGACTCACGCGCTGACCCCGTTCCCAGCCTCCTCAACCTCCTGTCTCTGACCCTTCTCTCGCTGTTCCCCCTCGTTCTCTCGCCGATCATCCACGGGAGTGGCATGGATGGCAGCCGCGCGAGCCGCGCGTCCCAAGTGTCGTGGTGGTACAATGTCCTCCTGTCATGGCCGACATTTGCCGTGATTTTCTGGATCAACTCGCTGTGGGGGCCCGACGTTGCCCGCCGCGCACAAAACCTGCTGCACCCCGCGTAAGCAACACATTCTGCGTGCGGCGCGCGTCGTACAGAAGCTGACCTCGGAGATACCGGCACCAACCCTCGTCTGGCGGCTCGAGCAAGACTGGCGCACCGTCGTTCCCAGACGACCCGGCGGGATGGGCGTGGATGACATTCACACGCCTCCTCCTCATCGCCGATTTTACGCTAGTGTTCCGAGTGCTCATCCTCGTGCCCGTGCTTGGGTGGCCTCTGGGGCTCGGCTACATGGCACTCATCAACGCATACTATGCGTATGAGTGAGTGACGGCGCCGTACGGAGTTGGGTCGCTGACGCGCGCCTCCAGGTGGATTTTCGTCTCGCGCGCATGGGGGCTCGACCAGCGGTGCTCGTACATCTCGGACCGCTCGGCGTACATGTTGGGTTTTGGTGGGTGCTGAAAGGGGAGAACCTGGCAAGTCTGACGCCCAGGCCTACCAGCTACACTCCTAACGACGTTTGGGTCGCCCATGCTCAACATGGCCATATTCACTTTGATCTATCCCTTCGTGAGTGCTGCCGTCTTCTGAAATGGGGTCTACTTGAGGCATGTGCAACAGGCGACAGGTCCGGTCATGGTGTCGGCCGATGATCAGTGGAGAGCTCTGGCACAGCCGCTGATGGAGCGCGTCGTGGTACGCCCTGCGCTGCTCCAACCCCGCGGCTACTAAGCATCGCGGTCTCTTGCACGGATAGAACCGTGGCATGGCCGTTGCAGCGGTACCAAAGTTGTCTCCTACCCACCGTCCCTTCTTGCCTACATTGCAGACTTGTGCTCGAGCTGACTGACGTTTAGCTCGTCATCCAAGCCCTTCAGTCGCGACCCTCGGCCACTCAGTCTCTCCTAAGCTCGCCCAGCTCACCGTCCACGCCCACTACGCCTGACATGTTTGGCAACCACACCCCCTCTAAGGGCAGCGGCTTTGCCAAGTGGACCGACTATGCGCGCGTCCATGTCTTCTTCTTTGCCCGGAATGCGCTCGATGGCACCAAGTTTGTGGTCGACGCGGTGATGCGCGAGCGTGGCGGATACGCGTCGCGACGCAGGGGCAGCAAGCGTGCAATGTAGGGGAAGATGTATCGGCACCCTGCGAGCATGCTGCCCGCCTCGCGAGAGAAGAGGAGTGTGGCAACACCAGCGATTGCAGGCTGGAGAGCCATGCGATAAGCGCTTGTCGCTGCAACTATGAAACCGACGGTGCTGTGTCCACGATTGCGCACCGACCGTCGAGGAGACTGTACATACACATTATGCTGGCCAAACGTAGATAGATTGTGGTAGTAGAACCGGACGACTCCAGTGTGGACGTGGAGTGGTCCGCAAACCTCATGCGAGGCTGTTGACTCGCCAACCACCAACGGCGTTACTGCTCGCTGCAACTGCTGGACTGCAAAATCGTCTATGGTAGCACGAGGATTTGCACCACAGCGTGCATGGCGCGGGGGGCGAGGCGGGCACGCCACGGACACCCCGCCGCACAGCATGGAAGTCGAGCCATGCTTCCAGAAAAGGATGGAATAATGATGATGGTAACGCGGGGCCGGCACCGCACGCGCGATCGCCCGTCACTGGTCGATCATCAGCCCTCGCACACCAGCCGTCTGCTCGTCAAGGGAACAGCACCACGGGGCCCAGTGCGCACAGAGCCAAATCAGGTCACCCGCGGACATGGGTACGGGTGCGGCAGCCCGCTGCCAGAATTGCTCTCTTCAGGTCTGGTGTGCGCGAGGGACGGCCGAGGGTGAGTGCCAGGATGGGTAGGCGCGAGCAGTATTCCTCATTCCCGATCCCGGGGAGTGTGATGCGGCGCCGGGAAACGCATAGCAGGCCTTGCCGTACGATGTGCGCTGCCGCGGGTCGTGTCCGCTCATGTGCCCTCATTGGGTTTGCCCGTGAGACTGGAGCCGCCGCGGCCCATGGTTGCGGGAAGAGCAAGGCGGAGAGCCGCGGAAACGAGCCGCTCGTCGCTGATTCCTGGTGCCGCGGGCGATGTTACTATCCTCCGCCTGGTGCGGTGGATGGCGTCTGCGTTCCGACTGTTTACCGTGTGGACACTCTGCAAGGTGCCGACAACCGTCTGTGCCGTGCGCGTGTGTATTGGAAACAGCGGGGGATGGCGTTGCAGCTGCTCAAGTATAGACCGATTCCAGCGAGTACATACTCCCCGAGGTCGTGTCAACTGAATCTTGAACCGATACCAGCAGACGCCGTGTCCCGTCCGACATGTGCTTGTGCAGGGGCAGGCGGATACCCGAAGGAGCAGAAGTATTCCCCGCCGCTCTCCCATAACCTGGCACAGTCAAGCGTCGAAAACGCGGTAACATCGCGCGAAGGGGCGCGTGCTGCGGCTGGCGCGTGGTGTGGGCTGCCCAGAGCCGTGTTCCGCGCGTTTGAGTTGAACCTAGAGCCAAAACAGGCCAAACGGCACTATCACGATCGTCATGAGGGATCTTGGCCCAGCCGTGCCAGCGCAAGCCGGCATCAGGCCAGGTCAGGCCAGGGCAGGAAATGTGGTGGGCCATTCTGGATCTGTCGCCGCCCGTCGTTGAGCATACCACACCCCTCCTCTCCCCCTTGGGGAGACACTAGCACTGCCTAGTCCGCTTTCCAGTTGCCGATGCCGACGTAGGTCCGGGATGAGCGAGATCTCGGGGCCCGACCCCGACCCCGAGGGCTGGCGGCCTGTTAGGCCCGATCCTCGTGTATGTGCGTGCTGGGGCGCGCGAGCTCGGTCGTGGACTGTGGGCTTGTTGCCGATGCGATGCGGACGCGCGTCAAGCTCAAGCTCAGTCCACACGGCCTGGTTACCTCATCGCTAGCACCTTGTACTCGGAGGCTCGTGCTTGGCTGGTCCTTATTGGCAGGGTTTGGGGTTGCGTATCATCGCCCTTGGACAGTGGAGAGCTGATCGTCTAAATGTATCCGGACTGTGGCCAGCTCGCTTTCGAAACCAGGCGCGCGGCCTCCCTGGCATGTGGAAGGTGGGCAGCCGTCAGTGTGGTCCGCAGGGGATGCCGAGCTTGTGTTCCTCTCTGACTGATCAGCTCGGTCGGTGCTCCAGCCCTGCATACCCATGCGGCTGGGCCGCCTCGGGTGACACTTTACAAAGCGGCGGCCGGGTGCATGGATTCTCGTAGGGAATGATCATGGTCCATTGGCAACACGTGATGTGACAAGGATGAAGATAGAAAAAATGCGGGAAGTGCGAATCGCTCAAGAGTCTACCGCGCCTCGCCTTCGATTTGCCAGCGACACTCTGCGCAGATTAGCGGACGGCTGTTGTTGCTGCTGTCGAACGCGTGATGGGTCGGTGGGTCGCCGGGGGGTCGCCGGCCATGTCGGGAGGTCGCTAGCCCAGGAACGATGCCGCTCATTGCTCTCTCGGCATTGGGATCTCCAAGGCCAGCGAGGCCGAGCTGCAGGATTGCCGAACGAGGCAAGAGCAGACACAAGGACAGGACAAAACTCTGGCGGCCCCAAGGTTAGTCTAGTGGCCTCCCGACGGGATAGGTATATTTGAACACCACTGTCGGGAGCGGGACCGATAACGGTGCTCTAACGTAAGAGCGTTGGTAGGTGGGATGGAAAACACTCCACGGCCATCTCGAGCGTGGTGGTGCGAGTCGGTGCTTCTGCGGCCAGCGCTAGCGCGGAACAAGCACGTTAGCGTGCCGAAGATGGTGCCGGGGATCGGCGAACACTGCGGTGCGCCACAGGCCCCCTGTTCCAGTGCGCGGAGAGCGGCTAGGGCTGTTTCATCCTGGGCCTCCGAGCCATCCACGCGTTCTACGCAGTGTCTCGTCCCCTGGTTTGGCGGCCTTGTGAGGGTGCGAAACGCAGTGGCGCCGCAAGGGGCGCATCTCGCGGCGACCGTGGCGTGCGGCGTGGCGCCGTGGCGGCGTGTGGCGTGAGGCTTGGCAGTCTTGTGGCGGCCGGTGGCGTGCGGTTCGGCGGCCACAAGCCCAGAACACGGGGACAGCGTTGCTCCCAACGCGCGTTGCGAGCCAATCCCGTGGCGCCGACGTGCCGTTGCCGGACGCGCGTTCCTGCGCAGAGGCGTTCCTGGATCCTGGATCCTGGCTCCTGGCTGACGTGCGCTTCCTGCCCTCCGCCCCCCCCCTCCGTCCCGCCGAGCGACTACCGCGTCGCGTTCAGGAACAGTACAAACCTTGCCTTCCTTGATCACCAACCCAGCAGCGCGCCCGTGACGTACATCCAGTGGGCACGGTGCGCCTCGCAAGGGCCATAAATCCCGGGGACCCCGAATCCGGGCAGCGGCACGACCGCCTCGCATCAAGGTTTGCGAGGCTCTGGGGACAGGGCATCCGACCGTCGCTGGAAAGGACCCATGCAGGAATCACGCGTTGAGGGTCAGACCCCGTGACCGTGCCGGGATGCCGTTCACGGCAGCCAGGCCCGGGGGGGGCATTCGTGGGGCGGGTGCGTGTTTGCTTCCATGCTGTGATGCCGGAACAGCTGATTCCGACAGCAGCAAACAGTCCGAGATAATGCTCAGCGTTGTCGGCCGCTGTTTGTCCCCGCGTGAGCGAGAGCTGCGGAGATCCCGCGTCCATCTGCATAGGTATCACGTACAGTGCACTACGTACCCCGACCCACCCAAGACCTTGACGCACGCGCGCGCGCTCCTGCCGATTCACAATGCTGGCTTACAGGTCCACCCTCGACCATCAATGAACAACTGCACCTAGGAACTGCTCGACGACCCGCGCACCCCTAGATTGGCCCGACCAAACATACAGCGGAGGCCGAAAAGGCCAAGCGAGGACGGTACCAGTCGTCCACCTATCGGGATGGCTGGATGTGGACTGCTGTCAGCGGGCTCGAGCGCGCCGTGTTGTCGTACTCAATCGCACGTCGCTCTTCTCTGCTCAAGAGGGTCAGCCGTCTCGTGCAGAGTGGGACCACATGTTGCCATTCCTACAGACAATGCAATCCGGCCCCAGGACCTATTCGGGGCTCGGTATCACCCTAAGCCTCGCTTGCACTACTGGTACACCTCCTGAGCAACCGCCACACTGCCACACACCACCACTGTTCCGCGGTATTAGCCTCGTACGGGATGGCGGGTTGCGGCCGTGTCCTCGAGAGAGAGTTGCAGTGAGCTCGGACACTGGTAACACTCGTCGAGGATCCCTCCTTCCTTTTTTGTGAGGCCTAGAGCCGCTTCGTTTGGGTTTTCTGGCCCGTCCAGTCAACGGATGCTCACCTTAGCAGCCCGAGAACAGTGAGCGGGAATCCCGATTCCCTGCTTAGACCGTCTCTCTGGATACGCATAACGAGAAGAGTAGAGGTGCAATCATTGTCCTAAGTTTTGGCTCGAGTTCCCGTTGTTCAGCAACTTTTTGGGTCCCGCCACATTCACTGTATCTCGTCACTATGCAGGTGGCACAAGTTGGGCATCAGTCGTGGCCACACTCGAGACGTATACGCGTCGGAAGTCCATACAGCACAAACAGTGCCGTAACCATGTATCGTCCGGGACGACCACGTCGTGACCGGGTTGTTAATACTTCGCGCGGGCTGTCCCGTCCGATGTTGTGAAAGACTTCCGCCGAACATCTTACGCTCACGTCTGAGTGGAACAGTCTGGTCGAAATCTTCGCCAGGTCGCGGCACCCGCAACCACGCGCCCCGCGCCGTAATGTCCCAAACGTCGGAGCACGACCCGGACATGGCTCTGGTCACGTCGCTCCCAACTCTGTGGTCGCGGGCAAGGGCACGGCACACGCACCCCGCTGGGGCACATGACGAGCCCGGCAGGGGACCAAGGGGACCAAAGGGATGGAGGGGGACGGAGGGCCCAGCGGTCGGGTGCAGTCCGCAGTTGCCGCTATCGCTCCCAATGGTCGAGGGCAGCATTGCGAACAACTTCCTAAACTCCCCGTTGGACGAACAAAGGAACCTCCGTAGTGGATACTGTGATGAGGAGTGGGCTGGGGCTTTGATGGTGACCTGCTGACAACGCCGCACCCAGCCAGAAGCTGTGCTGCCACCGAAAGTCGCTGCACCGTCCCCGCCGCGGCAAGGCAAGCCTTTTAGTGTACAGTTTTCGATCGCTCACACCCAGCTGATCGTTATAGACGCTTGGCCATCTGGAGAGCGATAGAACGAAAGGAATGGGGGTGACATGAGGACCCGACCTGTATATTACAGGTCAGTGCGTGGCCACGCACTAACAGCGTCGGGGGAAAAAAAGCTCCACCGAGCTGCCCTCGAGGCCATGTCATAAGAGCCGCTCCAAACGCTATGAGAGAATACGACAACAAAACTGAGAAGGGTGAACTACAGCCGCCTGTCAAGACCCGCTGACGGCGATGCCGGTTTGTGGAGTGTTCAGTGGCAGTCGAATTATCAGCACAGACCTATCCAGTCTTGTTGTGGTGGGTTCACAACATCACAGACGTAAACTCGAACCGCGAGCACGACATCATCAATTAGAATAACAGTAGACCTTTCTTTGCGGCGACGAGATGCACAAACAAGGACTTGGTCGCCACCCGCCTGCGGACGCATGCACGCTGAAGCCGCGCGGCCTTGAGGACGCACTTGTGGCTACCCAGCCCAGTCGTGCCGTATCGATGTGCCGTAATTAATCATCCCCAGGGTAATATCTGACAGGCCCCAGGACCCAGGCGACAAACTGCCTCTCTTCCGGTGCGCGGTGTGGTCTCTCCCCCCACTGTTGTTCCTGGAACGAACAACCCACCGGTAAAACTCTAAATCTCGGTTCCAACTTTCCACAGGCCTGGCAGGCGACGGCCGCATCGGTGGCATGACGTGGACGTGGAGGGTAATTGACAGCGTACAGCAGACTTTCAGCAGTCTGGCAGCACGTCTTATGGGAAAGCAAACACATCAGTATTAACGACGGCGTACCAAGGTCGGAGTATATATGGTCCCGTGTGGCCCAGTTTAGCAAATGGTGATGCTGGATATTCTCAGTTGCGGGTGGCCCACGAATGTCAGTTGAGTTCGAACGGGTCCTGTTTCCAGTGGCACTCTGTGAGAATAACACTCGGGAGGAGCATCAAACAGAGGGCTCAGCCTGAAAAGCTAGGGAACGATCGACGACGCCATGGTGAGTGAGCCCATCATCTCACCTCTGACGCAACTGGGATCCATCCGGCGGTGCAGTGTGGAGGATGGTGTCTACCCTGTCGTTCGCAATCCTGAAGATACCAACCGGGTAGTCATCCGCCTCCAGCCTCGTCGGACGTGCTCCAGAAACGCTAGACAGAGGGGTAGAAGGCAAGTTGTCCCCCCTAAAGGCAGCGTGAGTATAGTACGGGGAACAATCGCGATCAGTTCATTGTCTATTGTTGGTGGCAAAACAAAGACACAACGCCCATTTCGAAGCTGAGGCCATGGTGACTGTCCTTCACTCGGGCGACCGTTTGACCCAAACTGCAGAAAAAGTTTGCGCACTGACCGTGTGCGACGTGGCTCCGCCCGGACATGGGAAAAAGCCTTGCTGGCAGGATGCAAATGGGAGGATCAGTGCTTACTGACGTCTACTATTCACTCCTTGTGGCGACCGCGCTTTTGCAACGGGCTGTGCCACACAAAAGTATTGTACCTGGCGATCACTCATGGGCTGACCCAATGGACTGGCATAGGAATGATCGTCGTCGTGTGCAGACCCCCCGGGTCGACGGTGGCTGTGTCCCCAAGTCGAGTCTTACGGGGTCTGCCCAATCTTGACGAGAGGTCTGTGTCTCCCTATGTGCCCTACCATCTACGCCATTGACGAATAATGATGCAACCAAGTCGCCCTTCCCGGGGGTGGGGGTGGGGGATGTTGCAAGCCTTTGGGATTGATCGACCAGTTTACCCGACGGGTCGATCCTCGACGACCATGTAGAAATGGCGCAGCCATCAAACCCGAGGATCTCCGCAGTAAGCGTGTCTGAGGGAAAGGAACGTCGATCGCACGCGGTGGACTGGCGTGTTTGCGATCGGTCGTGGTCGTCCTTGGTGCTCGGAGTGGCCCGCGGTGAGATACTCCGTGCTCCGCCTAGCTCTTTCATTTCGGTGTATTCCTGTACGCGAAAAGGCCATGCATTAGGGAAGGGGAGGGACATGCATGCGACAGAAGTAAACCAAGAGGATCTGATCACACGGGGATACTGATGTCGCTTCAGAGTGTCTCATCATACACGCTTGATGATATCGCTTGGGGATGAGTGAGTTGGTCGAAAGAGATCTCCGCTCTGATAGGCATTGTCGGTCACTTTGCCGCGCGGAGTCCCATGCGGCCCAGATTTTTGGTTCAGCCTCAAAACCAACCAACCCTTCACGAGTGCGCCACCGTTGCGCCGTGGCTTCTCGAACACCATGCATCCCGAGTTACCTGTGAGTCGCTATGCATTCCGACGTACTCGTGAGTCGCTGTCTGTGTCGTGCTGTCACCATTGTTGCAATGTCGTCGTCGGCCTAGTTCGGGCGGGGCTGGCCACATACGACTGTGAACGGCCTTTGCGCAAGGTCCTTCCCATAACACGAGGGGCAGGACAGTTCCCACCTCAGAAGCGATGCATCGTGTGTCCCTGCGCCACTGATTCAAGAAGGCGACCATGCGGCCACATCGCAGGCTTGACATCGTAGCCGGCCTGCCGGGTCGCGGCAAGCGATGATCAGCATGATCCCGTGGTGGAACTGGAGTGGGCCACTTACCCTTAGCCTGATTCTCAAGCATGTCGGTTGCACCCCCCGCTTCAGTAGTGCACGGGCCACATCCTCCTCAAACTGGGTGAGGTTTTCTTTCCCGCCTCTTCCGTTCGGCGAGCATGCCGTGCGACTCTGTCCTCGTCAGTCGACCGCTGAAATGTGGGACGAACACGTTCCGTAAGGGCGGGCGGCAGGGCGAACAGACGCGCACCACCCATCAGGTAAGCATTGTGATGAGGGCATGACGGGAACAGCTCGCTAACCACACGTTCGGATTGCCGACACGATTGAGGACATTGTGGTAGACGCCTACACTTGCGGGAAACGGATCGAAACAAAGAGACACCCACCTCTCCTTAGATCGCTTCAAGCTTCACTGACAGTGGGGCGCAGGGAATCGGTTCTGTCGGCTAGCCCTTCTACTCATAGAGCACATGAATCTGTGCCTCAACACTGCCAGGGACGGGCAGCAGCGACGCTATACATTGTGACTTTCAGACCGCAGCGGCGCGATGGTGATCAATCGAGACGTGGTTCGTAGCGGCTGCGTCAGTCTGAGGCTAATGGCCTCTGGCCACCAAGAGCACTAGACCAGACTATCGCTTACATCCCGACAGACACATGACTATCAATGACATGATGAAACCAGCCATGTCCCGTTGCAATGACAGGAGCAGTATCCGCCTTGATCATACTCAGCCCGACGTTCAAGTTGGTCCCCCCGTTCTCGTGAGCGTGTGCACTGGATTGTGCCGTGCATTCCCTCGTGGCTCAGGAGCTTCAGGGACGGATGCTCTAGCTGGGGAGCGCGGGGCAGCGGAGAAACAAGCGGTAGAGGCATAAGAACCCTTTGCCATAATAATCGTACCCTTGCTCCAACGGGACCCTGTGTTTCGCTCAACTCGGCCTGGCGTCCACCACTGCAGCAACAGCCGCCAGACAGCCGCCACCACTGCAGCAGCAGCCGCGAGACAGCCGCCGCCACCGCTTCTGTGCCTGGCCACCACCCATGCCCGTGCTCGGCGGTCAACGTTGGATGTTGGGTCCCTGCTCACATAGCATTTTCTCCTGCTGTTCCGCGCTTCTCAACGCGGGCCCAAGTTTAGCCCTCAGATCTTCTTATCGTTTGGCTGCTACCTGGGAGAGCTAAAGCCAAAAACCTAGGAGAGATCAGACACTGAAAAAAAAAAAAAAAAAAAAAAAAAAAGCGGAAAGCAGGCAACACCCGCCCCCCCCCCCCCCCCCCCCCCCCCCCCCCCACCCCCCCCCCCCCCCCCACCCACCA
>JALJEG010000001.1:1745620-1892756 GCA_023653615.1 Apiotrichum siamense
AGATGTTCCGCGAGCCAAAAAAAGAGCAAAAAATAAACCCAAAAATATTATTATCGTTAGGGAGAAACAAGAGAAAAAAAAAAAAAAAAAAAAAAAAAAAAAAAAAAAAAAAAAAAAAAAAAAAAAAAAAAAAAAAAAAGAGGAAAGGAGAAAAAACAGGCTCGGTCCCCCTACCCTCGTCCCAACCTTGTCTGTCCTTGCCCTCTGCTACTCTTGCCGACCAGCCCCCCGACCTCCCTGTAATCGTCCCCTTTCACAATCCAAAAAACAACGGGACTCTGCAATCACGGCATCTGCAAACCAAGCGCGAGCTGCGTCATACCTACATACCTCTCCCCTGCTACCTCTCAACTATAATCTAACGTTACCCGCAATGCATGCAGTCGGCCATGGGTTTATCACGGCTGTCAATAATATATCAATCAGCGCTCTCGGGCACTATCCTGTATCGCCCATCGTACAAGAGCGTCGACCAGCACCATTGTATCAACAAAACGGCGACTGGCACCGACCACCATTGTCATTCTTCTCCCCCGACTCATTCATTCCTTTCCATCTCTGTCGCTTCTGGATTTCCATTTCTTCAAGGGTGGGCCCGTGTCCCTCTCCATTTCTTCGTACCAGATTTGCTGGGTCGTCTTGCTCCCTTTGTCTTTCCACTCCTCCCCACCACCGCCCGCGCGTCGCCCACGTCTTTTGCGGCTGCTGGGTGCCCTTCCAAGCCACCGCGTCCGCCCGCCTGCCCGCTCCGGCTTGAGCCCGACACGCACCGACTTGATTGCACGCCACACTCGATTTGTTCCACCATCGCACAGGGCAGTGTGAGACTGCGTGTCAGGTTACGCCTCTTCACTTTCAGGGCGATCCCTCGTCCATGTACATATGTAGATCTGTTCTTTTCGCGTGATCCTCAAGCGCGTCGATCTTCGTCCAGCATACATACGGGATCGGGCCGTTTTTTTTTCCGCACCGTCGGCCGTTTGGCTCGCCCTCGCTGTGACCACCACCGCCGCCGCCACCGCAAACCGCATTCCCGCATCCCCGCCCGGCACCCTACCCGCTATCCACTACCGCCTTTTCTCTCCACCGCTTGCTTGACCATTGGAACGGTGAGTGTCTGTCAAAGTCATAATCCTGGCTCTTATATATGCTCGTATATGAGCCCCAGTCGATGGCGCTTTTCATACACCTGCCACCTTCCCCCTCTCCCCCCGGCGGTCGCCCCTTCACCACCACCCCGGTCCCCCCTCTTAATTGTCCACTTCCCCTTCCACCCTGCTCTCTTGTCTCGAACCCACATATATCCCTACTACTACCACTCTCATATCCTCCTCTCCGCTCTCTCCACCGCATGCCTCTGACATTTTTGCAGCCATAGCTGCCTCGTCCCTCGTCACCCCTCCCCTCAGTCACACTGCCACGGTGCGGCTAATGTCCAACCCCCATCACCTCGGGCTGGATGACCCGCACCGACCTCGGCATTTAGCGTTGAATCCACCAACCCCGCTTTCCCCGTCTCAACAGCAAGTCACGATGATGCACGGCGGTGTATACACGACGCCCGAGCACGGCCAGCACCGCTATGGACTCGAACCCGCGTCCATGGGCGCCTACCACCCTGGCCCCCCTCCCCAACCAATACATGTTTACCCACCACAAGTCCCGTCGATGGAGCCGCGCCGTCCACACCTCACAGTCACCGTCCCGCATGACCCGGCCACATCCAGCTTTGCCTTCGACTACGGACAGCAGGCGACAACACCCCTCCAGTCCCATTCTGCCCAGCTTCCCCCGCCCACCTTTTACGGCAACGCCTATGCCGACGGTCCTTCAACCTCCACCGGCCTGAACCAGGACGGCTCCGACTCATATCAGCACACCCCGGTAGACGGCAAGGGCATGTACTTGAACGTCGCGCCTCCAGAGTGGTCTGCCACCCAACCACCCAGTCCTCAGCTGCCGCAAGGCTTCGTTTCTGCCAAACGCTCCCCAAATAGGACCACAAGTGGTTCGGCCTCCGCTGGTCCTACCAAGGGTTGGTCGATCGGGAAGCGATCAGGCGCCAACGCAAACCCAGCCAAAGTTCCCCGGCACCAGTTCACGGCATGTGGCGCTTGTCGGCACCGACGCGTTAAGTGCGACCTGCGTGCGAGGCAGGAAGAGGCGGAGCGCGAGGCCCAGGTTGAAGAGGCACGCGGTAGTAGCTCCAGAACAATCCGCCGCCGCAAAGTGAGCTGCACAAACTGCCAAGAACGAGGCACCAACTGCGTGTAAGTTTTGAAGGGGGGCCCCTTTGGCCAAGCGCTATGGCTCTTGTCTAGCACTTCATCGCTCTTGTCTAGCACTTCACTCACCATGCAGTGACGAGTACGCACCACTCAAAGCCGCCAAGCAGCTCCGACGTGGGAAGAGGATCTCGGAGATCGAGATGCTCTACGGCAAGTCGGCCGCTGATGCCGCTCTCGCATCACAGGGCGAGGATGCCGACCGCCGCCCCAACAGCCCCACCGAGCGCAAGTTTGAGCGCATCCCGGAGCTCACTCGCGATTTCTTCGACTCTGTGTTCTTCCGTCGCTTCCACATTCAGCGTGAGTAGTTGATTGGAGAGGCGTTGTTCTCTTGATTTTTTTCTTAATCTAATTTTTTCTTCGCTAATTGTTAGATCCTATTGTCGACCAGCAAGAGTTCGCGACCCGATATATATCCAAACCCATTCCGTGCACGGCGGCGATGGGTCGTGAGGGTGCCGTTCTCTGTCATTGTCTTTACGCTTGGGCCGTGTCGTATGGTGTGGATGAGCGCGGCCAGCTTGACGTCCCCGAGGCGGAATCTCTGGGTCCACTCAGTCTTCTCCGCCCTGGTGACAACGAAAGCAGGCGCCTGGCTGACCGCCGCCGTCGCACCGAGAAGACATATCGTGTTGTCCGCACCATTCTGCGCGAGATTGATGAGTATGGTATCCTGCGCAAGCCCTCGTGGGACGGTGTCCGTGTCCTTCTCCTGGTACTCCCTCTTACGGAAGGTGAGCAAGGATGAGGTGTAGCTATCTAACGCAACACAGGTCTTTCCACTGCTGTTGAGCGCCAGGCCATGTATCAGGCTACCCTTTCTCAGGTGTTCATGCTGTGCTCGGGACAGGGCCTGGGATACGACGGGCTGCCTGCCTCCATTCCCGAGAGCCTGGCCAAAGACGACCAGGAGCGGACTGAACTGCTCCGTGCACGCATCTACTCGTACGCGTATGTCGAGGAGAGCATTTTATCCTCCCTTCGGGGCAACACCCTGCTCTTGGGCGACTCTGAAGACATAATCAAGGTCGAGGAAGGCATTGAGAGGTACCTCGGCAACGCGTCCGGCGGCACCGTCCTCACCACAGCCAAGATGGCCCTAGCACCAATTCACTTTGGGGTATGTCGTGTTCCCTTCTAACTTTTCTAACACCCTAGCGCGCATGCCGACTCATCCACACCGCCCTCACCGGTCAGGACGCCCGCAGGCGTGACACAGTCAACCTCGAACAGCTGCAAAGTGTCTGGGACGCGCTTGACCAGAGCTGGGACGAGTTTGACAGCGTCAAGCACGAGGTTCCTTCAGAGCCGTACATGTTCCCTGAGGAGGCAGTGTTCTTTGCAGACGGCTGGGTGAGTTGTGTAGGCTTTGTGTGTGTGATAACTGACGACGTGATAGAAAATGTGCATCTTTGAGGCTCTCATGGTGGTCCGCAAGGCTCTCGACGATCGTTTTGAGCGCTTGGGAGAACGCATGGGATCTCTCCACTCTTCGGTTTCACGTTCTGGCTCTGCGTCGCCGGTGACCTCGACCGACATAGCAGCCGAGATTGAGCGTCTCAAGCAGCTCGTATCCATCACCAACAGCAAGTCGGAGGCTCGCCTACGCCAGCTCATGGACATCCTTCCCCAGCACCTGGGCTCTCGTTTCTTCGAGTGGGACGCTTCGTCGGCTCGCGACGGCTTGTATTCTGTCGGCTTGGTCCTTGCCCGCGAGGGAGGTACAGACGACGACATTATTACCTGCCTTCGTGCCCTGAACGAAGGCCGATGGGCCTTCACCCGATGCATGGAACGGAGCCAGGAGTGAGTACATCCCATGTCGCAGTACGGACAGTTGCTAATAAATTATCTCAGAGTGCGACAGGCCTGGATGAATGCCCGCCAAAGAACGCAGATCTCGCCACACAGAACACCCAACACGTCGGACTCCCTCTCTGTCGTGCCCGCTCACTCGCTCTCTGAGTCACCCTTCACGTCCCCCACCTTTGAGTCCACCTTTGTGGTTGGGCAGCCATCCTCGTCCTGGCCGACGTCGACCAGCGTACCGCCATCGACACGCTTTAGCCCCGCGAAGATGGAGGTGATGACCCCTCAGCTGGCCAACTCCTTCGTCGTCTTTCCTCCCAACTTGCCTCCCAGTTCTGGGGTTGTCCCCCAAGGTGACGTCGGTCAACAGGTCGGACCACTGCCTCCGCCGCAGCAACCGCAACTCCCCAACCAGTCTGGCGTTGTGTACTCCCCTGCGCCTGGGCAGTTTGTGTTGCAGCCTGACGGATCTCGACTGTTTGTCCCATACACCTCAATGCCGTAACGGCCTGGGACTAATATGTTAGGTTGCGCCACCCCCTCTTTCTTCCCAAGAATTGCTTCATTTAGAAACGTTCATTCCTTTTTCTTTGGACATTGGGTTTAGGCGCCTGTGGCCGTAGTTGTAATAATACGCTGATAGAACGCCCTACCACTACAGTCACCTGTATCATAAAGGACACTGCAATTGCCTAAATACATACACGATAGCATAGTGATAGCATATCAGGCCTCGAAGGGTAATGCGACTGCTGCAATGTGCGTCCGGGGAATGGATTGTTGCAGTGTCCTACGGGAAGTGCCAGACGAGTGTTTCAGGGGGTCGCATACTCCAGAGGAATGGTCCGGTGAATGTCATCAACATTCAACGGCAGCTGTCATCACCTGGTCAGTTAGTGGCTGCCCAAGCCCATGTGACCAGGGGGAATGGTCGAGATGTCCTGGTACTGTTGCTACTGGCGCGAGATGGGTATGACGCACTGGACATAGGTACCAGGGAGTTTCCGACACCGGCATGGATCACCGAAGACACTATTGTGTAAGCCGCCCCTTCTTCTAGACGTGCCACAGACTCTTGTGGTGGTGTGTTTTCAAAGTGGCATGCCGTACGCGGGGTGCAAGGCCACGCGTGCCTCACTGCCGGCATCGTCCCACACTGGAGCTGCCATGGCGCAATGTAAAGCAGTGAGGGGCAGCGGGGCGATATACTCCGAGGGGCGACTGGCTAGCCAGTCACATCAACGTCAGGTGAAGCATGAAGGGGAAAGGGTTGGGGTTGGCTCTGCGGGAAGGATGTGACTCCGCCAAGTATAGACCGGCAGAGACCCATGTGCCCCCCATCCGGGGCCATTGTTCCACCAGGTCGTCAACAGTCTTCTTGCGTCGCCACCGCAACTACAAACAGTTGCCATGCAAGCTACCTGTCCCTTCGCTTGGGGGCGCATCTCGTGATTGTAGTCCGCCGCGACCTATTTTGATCGCCATGGCTGGCCACTGACCGACGGACGCGAGGAGTCCTGTTGTTTCTTCAGTGTGGCAGAGCGTGCGCAAACCCTATTCGGAGCTCGTCATCTCTGTTATGCGGCATCGGCGATTGTCAGTTGTCAGTTGAAACCATGAGCGGGGACCGACAGCCGAGGCTGTTGCTGCATCTGCTACGGGGGGTGAGGAGGGGGGATTGCGACGCTAGGTTGCGCGGTCCCAACTTCGGTGTACAGCGCACTAGACATCCCGCGTGTTCTTGCTAACGTTTGGCATGTGGGTGGCCCTCATCTTCACCATAGCAGACAGAATCTCTCAGATCTCATGTCTGGTTCTCTGTGGCAGGCAAACTCGTTTGAAGCCCACAATGTGTACAAGTCAAGACTTGAGGTTCCCTTGGGCTCTGGACAGGCGACAGCTCGTTCCAGGTAGGGTAAATTCCCGTAGAGGACGTCGAGAAGGTCGTGAGCTCGTACGAGAGGGACTGCCGGTTGAATAATTGGATAGGATTGCCTCCCGAATACCGGGCAATTCTTGGTGCTCAAGATCGATTCATGCTCTGACAATGAATGAAGTTCTGCATCAAGGCAAAACGGAAAGGGGAGTTACCGCACTGTGCACTGTGCAGTGGCCGCATGAGTGCGAACAGAACAGAACATTCGTTTCTCCAGCGCGCCTTGAGCACAATGACCAGTTACAACTCCTCCCACAGAAGGTTCCAGAGGCTTGGGGGCTTGCAAACTCCGAAGATCAGAAGGAGACCGCCGCACAAAAGCATTGTTCTTGCAGTATTTAGTTCGTACAATGAGGAGTTATCTGTTGTAATATCGGGGGTGGCGCTTGCGCGAAACTGGGAGCTGACGGGGAACCGATTATGCCAAACAGTCTATGACTGGGACTCAATGATAAAGAACACATGGATGACGTGAAGCTGGGCTAGGGATCCGGGAGGCTATGGTCGTCCGCGGAGGGCGACTGGGGTGTGAACTTTGCCATTGCCCCCTCAACTTACCAGAGATAACGCAGAGGAGGCAGAGTTGGGCATGCGCCTGGGAATGGTTTGAGTCTGTGAGTTAATACACAGGGATGTTGAGCAGGCCGCGTCAGCCCGTCTTGAGAAAGCTTCGGTGGGGTCAGAAGCGTTGAGCATCGAATCGCTCACACAGGCACAGGGGAGGTGAAAGGCCAGAAGGCCAAGGTAGAAGTGGCCGGTGGGGTTGCCGTGCGGAGGAGGGAAGCCTTTAGGAGAGGGAGACACGGTGCCGTTCTGAGGAAGAGGCTGGTTCATTGCGTACGCGTACGTGGGTCGGTCGAAAATTAGAAATCACGGAGACATGATATTGTTAGGGCAAAGGAGAGGTCAGTTGGCAGCTCTGGGAGACTCGTAAGGGTCCGGGGACGGGACATGATGGGGACGACGGTGGGTGTTGTGCAGCTCTGTCATGAGAGCCAGAGCCGACGAAATCGAGTGGGAGCATCAGAGAACACAAGACCTCTGTGACATGTTAAATCAATCGGCGTTAGCGACAGCATACACAGGTGGGCATGCGGCCGCGTAGTTGAGGGTGCGTGGGGATCGTTGGAGTGGTGCCAAGGCAAAAAGTGGGTGGCGATCGAAGGTAATGCTGGTGGGTTTATGTTGTTGGAAGCTCACAAGAGTCAGCAGATTGCGTGGATCAATGTTGAGATTATAGGTCACGAGAGATCGAGAGACCACTTTCAACCTCAACGCGCTTGAGAGAGGTGGCGTCTTCTCTGACACCTTCCAGTTGGATGATAGCATGGTAAGGCCACTGAGATATGTCAGCCTGCGCAATACGGAGTGGAACTCCGCGGTCACTCATGTTGGAAGCCAGGGAGGAGTACGACGGGTGATGAAAACAATAGCCTAGTCACGGGCAGCGCCAGATAAGAAAAGCGTAGGATGCTCGCAGTCGCGGCCCTTCGGGCAGGAAAGTCCTTGTCCCATTGACCAACTGAGCAGCCCGCAGCTATGCAGATGGGCAAATATGCAGTAGACCTTATGGTACGTGACAACTACCAACCGTCTCCTGGGGGGCTGTGTGGATGAAGACATCGGATTCGTCAGTAGCGGCCATGCCTAGCGGGTTGGACCATTCCCGCTATCAACAGTGCTCGCTCCATGCTCGTTTCCTACAGAAGTGTTAAAAAGCATGTACAGGGGGATTCTTTCGTCGGCATATATTGGACCAGCCTCGTCGCCGACGATATCGCGCACGCCGCATGACCTCGGACGCGGCTCGGCGTGTCGAAAGGACGAGGATGTAGAGGAATTGGATGTACAGGATGTAGTGGGGTTCATGACGTCATTGTGCACTGTGCCATCACGCTGACGGAAGCAAATAGGGCCCAACTCGCCTGCCCACAGCAAGAAGGCAACAAGCAGGTGGGACGGTGATGTCCGGTCGCTTTCACCCTCGTCCATCTACTCTCTGTCCATCGAGCACACCGCATCCATCGACGAGCTCGCTCCGGCCGACAGTTGGGACCCCGCCATATCCGCAGCACACACGAGACCCACCTGTGTGAAAACAGACCGCTAATTAGCTCGTTCAATTTTCTCCACAATGTCAACAAGGGGCAGGGAGACGGACGCGGACGACTACAACTCGCCCCCTTCGTCCTCCGCTGCTGGACCCGCCAAGATCCGCCGCACGCGCATCTCGCGGGCCTGCGAGAACTGCCGCGCACGCCGGATCAAGTGCCAGCCGCCGTATCCCTGCCAGGCGTGTCGCGATGCTGGCCTGGCCGACTGCCTCGTGAGAGACAGGGCACGTCCGCTCCGGTAAGTAGCCTTACACGATTCCCGATCCCAGGCTGCACGCTAGTGTCCCGCGCATCCATCCATCCATCCGCCGATACTGACCGTCCAGCCGCCGCCGATCACAGCAGGCGTCGTCCGCTGCCATCGAGGCGTCGTCGTACCCGGACCGCACGCGTTTCCTCAAATCGCTGGACGAACAACTCGAGGACATTTATACAGAACGGACTGGTGAGTTGTTGATGGTGTCTCTCCGACTCTCAACTCGGCCCTTGGACTGACGCGCTTCCCAAGGCGAGAAGATTTCCCTCGCGATTATCGACCGTCCATCGCATCCGCAGTGCAACCTCTCCACGCCGCTCCCTGACTTGCCGCACCCGCTGCCCGCGTCGGTCGTCCAGGCCATGCAGCACTTTACAGAGTACATGCTCCCCTTCTGCTCCCACATGACCGCACCGCGCGTGGTGTCGCTCTTCGAGCGTTACCTTACCTCGCCTAGGAGCCTGGCCCCCGAACAGCAGGCTCTCGTGCTCATGTGCCTTGCCTTGGGTTATCTTCGTCTACAGGGATTCGAGCCCGGTCCCCCGCCGCGCAACCCCACGCCGCCCGGCGTCGCCTCAACCCGCGACCGTGCTGTCGAGCCAGGACGCGCAATTGCTGTTGATGACAAAGACCGGATGGACGTTCCGTTTTTTCGTCACGCCATGCACATTCTTGAACTCTGGGGTGGTGCCAACTTCACTTCGCTCCGTGAGTCTTCGATGCAGTTGCATTAATTAGCTGACCATGGCAGATGCGCTCTGTGGTCTGTGGTACTACTCGTCTCTTACGTGCACGCCTGAGCTGAGCCGCATGATTGTCGCATGGTTGATTGCCCAGGCCAAGGAGCTTGGCATTCATCAGGAGGATGCAAACGCGGAGAACAGCTACTTGCCCAGCGACCGACCCGATTTGATGTGGCTTCAGTGCCTCTACGCTCACTAGTAAGTGCTGCCCGAGTGCCGACCCTATTGTTTGTTGCCCAAGCTTACTGGCAGCTGGTCCACCGGACTTGGAGCGCAACCTCCCATCATTAAGCCGGGCGAGTTTGAGACCATGGCCTTCCGATCACGGCCTGTGGTCGACAGCAGCACAGTCGTTGCACTTGTCGTCCGTCGCTCCCTGACGGAACTCCTGGTTCTTAATACCCAGGTCCTGATCAACATTCACGACTCGCGCAACGCCAACATGCCTCTGGACTGGATGCTGCGCGTCGAGGAGAAGTTTGATCGCTGGTGCTCCACCTGGGTGATGGAAGGTCGCACCACAGGCAACGTCTTTACCGACCCATTCCTAGGCGTCCTATGGGACTGGGGTCGCATTGTACTCCGCACCGTCACTATGCGTGACCGTCGCGTGTCGATGAGCTGCCTGGCGGTCCTCGCGCGTTCTGCCACTCAGCTCCTCGTCCGCTACAATCTGATCTACCGTCGCATGTCATACAACCTCATGTGGCAACACCTACGCCAGGTGACGACGTGTGCGCACATTGTGCTCCTCTGCTACTGGAAGTATGAGATCACCAAGCCAGAAGCCGAGATCACGCTCTCGATCGCGGTGTGGATTCTCTCGCTGATGGAGCCGCGGTGGAAGGAGATGGCGACCGAGCCGCGGAGGAAGATTATCGACATTGCAACCGCGCTTGGCAAGTACCTCCTTACATTTCCTATTCTAACTCGCAGGCCTCGACATGTCCCCAGAGAACATCGAATTGCAGCTCGCCGACCAGTCCACAGGACCCGGTGGAATCGCCGGCCTCCTCTCACGCGGCGCCCCTCCCGAGATGTTCTTCGACGCGCAGGGTGCGCTAGGCAGTCTGTATGAGACATTTCAGAACTTCAACCAGGACACGTTGCCCATATGGACCATCGATCCGCTCTTCCTGGCGACGGAGGGAATACCGCCAGGGCCGCCGGCGGGGACGTCTGCGGCTGCCACGCGTTAACCAATGGGTCAGACGAGAGAAGAGGGAAAGTCGGAGACGCAAGGTGGGAGATGGAAAGTGCAAAGTGGAAGGAGAGGAGATCTGCTTAGTGAGAGGAGGGTGGATGTGTGACATAATCCGACACTGGGCTACTGTAATGGCCGATGCGGACAGTGCGGTGAGCAACCCGCCTACGCGCTTGTCACGAGGATCTACTTTATACTGATAGGACTGAAGACGTGTATTAGTGGTATTTTGCTATTTCTGGGGAAATGTGCCAACAACTGGAGAAGGAAGTCGCGGGTACGCTCCTCGACATGGGTGAGGGAGGATGTGATGATGTACACCCCGTTATCCGATCCAAACGTGACTTCATTCATTTCTATGGACATGCTATTCGGGCGGGCCTCCGCCCCGGCTGGTACCGCGCCCTCCAAGCCCGCCACCGCGTGCCCGTCGCATGCCCCGCCCAGCATACCCGATCCGGAACCGCATAGCGGGGAACATGGACGGCGGTAGCATGCCTCCCTCGCCGAGCTCGCGCAAGCTGCTGCTACCCAACGCGTCCCGCTCGTTGTCGACATCGTGGTCGGGCTCCCGGGGCGGCATGATCGGCGGCAGTTCGTCCTTGCCACGTGCGTGGCCAAGTACAAGCGCGCCAGTGTGCATGCCTGCCGCCGTAATGCCAAAGACAAACGCCGGCCGGTCCCCGTCGGGCGGGAAGCCGACGCGCACAGGCACCGTCAGACGCTGGTCGCGGGCATCGTACGCCCCGGCCGGCATGCTGCCTGGTGGCACGCCGCATTGGCCCATATCGTTCTTGCCCCACGTGTACATGGCGCCGTCGGCTGTAAGGGCGGCAAAGTGCCAGTCGCCCGAGACGACGCGGATGACGTGCAGGTCGTCGAGACCGGCCAAGGGGCGGGGCGTGAGGTCCGCTCCGGAGCCGGAGGTGAGGTTCTCGCACCACCCGTACAGCACTGAAGAGGTGGGGTTGGCGCGCGTTGAGGTCGCGTAAGTGAAAAAGTTGGCCCACTGGGCAGAAATGTGGGTGATGGCTGGCGAGGAGAAGTGTGGGAGCTAGGGTCAGTGCTGAAACGGATGCGAGGTAGGAACGCACAAACTCCCAGCCTACACTGGTTGAGCCAGCCCACACCTCGCCGTTGGCGCGGAGGGCAAGGACGGCATCGGTCGTGCACGCGATTTGGACGACGCGCAGCGCCTCAGTTCTGCGCGCGTTGGACATTTCGCCCCAGTCCTGTTCGCGTTCAGCGGAAGCGAATTTGGCTTCAATCTCCGCATGCTGCTCCGTGGGACCCACGGGCCGCTCGTGTGGGATGTCCGGGAGCGTGTCGACGGCGTCGGCGCGAACCGTTCCCCAAAGCAGCTTGCGGTTATCTTCGGTGCCGAGGGGCCCGTTGAGCTGGTCATCGGGCGTGAGTGCGTCGTTGTAGGCCTGATGGAACGGCTTCCAGACGTGGATATCGCCTGTGGCGGTCAGACAGGCTGAGATGTCCCACCCTGCATCGATCTGAGAGATGTGGGCGCGGCGACTGGCGGTTCCCGCGCCGGTCTGTGAAGGGGCTGTGAGCGCCGGGGCCGTGTGATGGTATGCCTGTTGTCAGCAAAGATCAGCGGACCCTAAGCTCGAGGGGGTCGGACCGCCAAGTTGGACATACCTTGCCCCACGCCTTCATCTCCCAAATGAGGTTGTCGGCGTCGAGAACAACCAGGTGGCGGCGGCCAGTTGCGATCTGCATCGCGCTACATGGCAGCGGAATGCGGGCGGCGTGCTCGACAATCGTGTCCGGGTGCGACCAGTCGGTGCCGAGGCGGTACGACGTGCCGTCAAGTTTGCCCCAGACCCAGACGCCACCGTTCGAGTCGCGGGAGGCAAAGCTCCACCCCCCGGCCTGAAGGTCGACAATCGATGCCGGTGGCTCGCCTGAATCCTCCGTACTCGCGGTCCCAGTAGGCAACTTCGTAAACCAGTCCGTGACATCCATCGGCTGCTCGACCTTGCGGACAAAGCGGAAGCGTGTAGCCCGGGTGCGCGCAGCCACGTCCTCGGCCGAGCCGAGGCGCGCGTCGCTCGCCTGGCCCCAGAGGTAGGTCCGTGGCTTCTTGAGGCCGAGGTAGACGCGCTCAAACCAGCCTGCGTCGGCTGTGCCACTGCCGAGCGCAACCTGCTGTGAAAAGAAGGAGAAATCGGTCTCGGTCTTTGTGCGCCACACGGAGGCGTCCTTCTGCGGGGAGCGTCAGCAGATGTAATGAAGGATAAGTGCAGCGGAACGTACACAGAGGGTGTGGAGTAACCTGCTGGTGCGCGAGAGGGAGAATATGTCGTTGACGGAGAGTCGCGGAATGATGTTTTCCAAGAGGATCTCGGCCGGGAGCGACAGGAGCGACGCAGGTGCGTCCTTTTCCGTGTTCTTATCGACCTTGGATGTGGGTTCCGCCGCCATTGCTGTGGCTGCCGACGGTGGTGTTTGGTGCGTCTCGGTGGAGTTGCTCTTGTTGTGGATGATCTCGCGGAGACGCTTGACAGGGAACGACATGAGGTGTGATGTGAACGACAGAAGCGGGGATCTCACGTATCGCTTAGTCGTTCCGCATTGCCACCTTCAGACACCAGACCCCAGAGGTCATCGAGGTCTGCTACGTCATTCCACGTGAGAAAACAAGGTCCCCCAAGATGAAATCATCCGGTCCACCCAAATTTGGTTCCGTGCGTCCAAGATTTCTTTTAACTTTCGACTGCCCTCTCACTTGGTCTACAGGTAGATATCAACACTCTCTCCAGCTCTCATCCACACCAGCCATGGCGTCTATAGCTACTCCGTCATCGCTCGCGACATTCTCGTACAGCGCTCAGGCAAGCTCCAGCCGCGTGCCGCACGTCACCCTCGGCCCGGTCTGTGGCGGCAGCAGCAAGGGCAAGCTGGCAGTCGCTGCTGTTCACGGCGACGGCGTGTGGACCTACGACGTGAGTAGCGCTGGTGTAGCCACGGCTGCTGTTGGACCGACAGGTTGAGCTCAGAATTGACCAACTCCAAGATCAAGACACTCCGCCCCACAACATCCTTCACCGTCTCGCCGTCGACCGTCTTCGGCAGCGCGCCCGTGAGCTTCATCCCGCCGGTGGAGGAAGTGGAGGCCAAGCCTGAGACCGAAGGCGAGGCTTCTGAGGGGTCATCGCGGACCGCGACTTCGGAGCGCGTTACGGCTGTAGTGGTACAGGCCGGTGAGGGTGTCAAGGACGGACGGGCACTGTGGGTATGGAAGGGAGAGGACGGGGAGGCCAAGACGAGCGTGCCGCTCGATACCTCCGCGCACTCTGTGCACCACTTGCGCGGGAGGTGGCCGTTGATCGTCGTCGGCGCAACGGGGGGCCTGGCAGCCGTCGGTCCAGCCCTCGACACCGCCACAACGCTTATCAAGCCGAAGCCCAAGGCAGCACGGGTCGTCGCGGCGGCTGTTGTGGATTCCGGCCTCGCGCCGCGCGCGGTGCTTGTAGACGAAAGCGGCCGCGCGCACGTGTACAGCCTAGAGGTGAACGACGGGAGGGCGGAGCTTGTTGCCGACGCGCTGGTCTCAAACACGCCGGTGCTCGCGGCCGACATTGGCCCGGACGGCGTCATCTCCGCCATTGACAAGACACACCGTGTGCACTCGCGGACGGTGCGGAGCATCGTCGAGGGCGCACCTACAGACGACGGCGTGCAGCTCGCGCACCCCACAACTCCCGCGGCGATTGTATCTCTTCCGTTATCATCGCGGGCGCTCGCCGCACTCTCTGTCCCCCACCCATCTCCCTCGGTCGCGCTTGTAGTGCCTTCTCCTGAACTCCCGGCAGTCCTCGCATCGGCCTCAATATCGGCCGCTGCCTCTAACACTATCACGCACCTGGCAGTCATCGCGCGCCCGTCCGAAGACCACGTTGTGCTTGGCACCGTCCTTTCCCACCCTGGCTCGGACGGCGCGGGCCGTAGCGTCATCCACGTCTCGGATGTCTCTCTTCCCACTGGTGGTGTTGGCCTCGCTCTTCTGATAGGCTCTGCCGAGCGAACGGCTGCCGTCTTTGACAAGGTCGGCGCTTCCTCGACAGCTCAGCCCGTGGAGGACAGCATGATCAATGCTGTCTCTGCGGCACTGAGCAGCGGAACGGCCGACGGCGTCACCCGCGCCGAGAAGGCGTTTACCTCCTGGCTCAGCGGCAAAGACAAGGTGGTCCCCGAGCCTGTTGCCCGCAAGATCCTCGACATCGTCTTTTCCGCGGCTCTTAAGGATGGAAAGAAGACGGGAGTTTACGCGTCCAAGATTGTGCAGACGCTCGTGGACCGCAACGTCGTGGCAGACTCGATGTGGCCCAACGGCGTCCTCCTCGATGCGCTCGTCCCGCTTGCCGATTGGGTGAGTATACAGTATATTCAGCCGCAGCTTGGACTGGAAGCCCTGCTGACATCCGTAGCGCAACGTATCTCACATGGTGCGCACCAGCTCGTCGCTTCCGGCGCGCACTGCAGTCGCACTCATCGCACACGTTCTCAAGGAGGACACACCGACACTAAGCAGCGTGCTCGAGGACCTGTTGAGCGGACCGGCTCCAGACCCCGCTTACCGCGTTGCCTTGCGGCAGCAGCTCGACGGGCCCAGCGCGCTCCGTGTCTTCGAGCAGCTGACAACCTGGGCGGAGGAAGCCGCCACCGCTGGCGATGGACTGGAGGCCTGGCCCGAGACCACCGCCGCTGCCGCCCCGGTTCCCCTACCGGCTGTGGTCACGCATGCGTCGCTCCTCCTCGACGCGCATCTCCCGACGCTCATGGCCATCCCGGAGGCGGAGCCTGTGCTGCAGCGACTTCAAGCTGCGCTCGCGCCTGCGCTCGCTGTGCAGGCCGACTACCGCCGCCTGCGCGCCCCCGTCGACGCGGCACTGCGCCTCGCAAAGGACAACGAGCGTAAGGAGCGGGAGCGCGCGGCAGCCGCTGTGGCGCAGGCAGAGGCGCGAGGTGCCGCTGCGGGCAAGATGCGTGCGCGGGTCAAGAGTGCGCCGGCGGGTCTTACGGAAGAGGCGGTGGGCAAGTACCGCGTTGAGGATCTTGTTTTCTAGATTCATGTGCCGTGTAGGGATGGTGTATGGCATTATCTTGGTCTCTTCAGGCTGTGACTTCATCGTCGAATGTCATCGTGACGCGTTGTCGCACGCGTGTCGCTGCGCGTATCTGGTGTCAGTTGCATGAATGCCGCTGGGGCAACGGGCCTATGGAGAGGCATGTTATGCGAATCAAGTCCACGCAATGGCGATCAGTCACAGGTTTAGTCACGGACGACACCACAATACAGGACAGGGTTGCATCACATAGGACGGCAAGTACAATGCAGGTAGCGAAAACGAAGAAACTGGTGGTGATCGAAATGATGAATGAGACGCGCGCGCAAATGATGACAACGCTTAGGCAGCGTCCTGGGACGGCTTGCCGCCCTTCTTGCCGCTCTTCACGGGGAGCAGCTCAGTGTGGATGTTGGGCAGGACACCACCCTGCGAGATGACAACATTGCCGAGCAGCTTGTTGAGCTCCTCGTCGTTGCGGACGGCGAGCTGCAGGTGGCGGGGAACGATACGTGACTTCTTGTTGTCGCGCGCGGCGTTGCCGGCCAGCTCGAGGATCTCGGCCGCGAGGTCTGAGGCACGTTAGTGTCATGTGTAAGGTGTAGGGCGTGCTGGAGCTGGCCCCTTGCGGCGGCGTGCGGCGCGTGTTGCAGACTCACACTCAAGGACGGCGGCGAGGTAGACAGGGGCACCAGAGCCGATGCGCTGGGCGTAGTTGCCGCGCTTCAGAAGACGGTGGATACGACCGACGGGGACTGGGCTGTCAGCACGGTGTCACCGTCTTGATGGGGCGCGGTTGTTGCTAGCTGAGGCGAACCCCGGCGCCCTGCAGCGGCGCTACTCACACTGAAGACCGGCCTTGGCCGAGCGCGACGACGACTTGGTCTCGGCTCCGGCCTTGCCACCAGACTTGCCACCAGACGACATTGTTATGATAGTTGTTGGGGTGGGTAAAGGGTCGAAGGTAGAAGGTTGAAGATGGAGAACTGGATAGAGAGCGTCGAGGAGGGCAAGTGTCGTGTTCTTTATATTCGGCACGCTTGTCCAAAATGATGACACCAAGATAAACATGCATTTGGATGCTGCACGTGCCGCGGGCGGGCTGTCAAAAAACATACGTACACTTTTTCTGATTGGCTGAAGGTCCCATGAATCACGTTACTTGTTTGCATACGTACGCTTTTGTGCTCTACACGTATGCTTTTTGCGACCCTGCTCATACTATTTTGGTTCCGCGTGGTCTCCAGCCATCAACACCCTGTCAGTCGCATTTCATGACGCGTCAATAACTCCCAGCAGCTCTCGCCCTCATCATCTCTTTATAACTTCAACTCTTTCGCTGTCGTCCTCTCATCCTCCCGTTACACTTCATCTCTCTCGCAAACTCTGCCACCACCTTTCGACCACCACCACTTCATCACAATGGTGAGTCCCAGCCCGTGCTCAGTGGCGACCGCGTCATGCCTTGCCACCGCGTCCCCGTCTCCACCGCTCCTCCCACGCCAACTGACGCGCCCAGCCCCCCAAGTCTGCCGTTGCTTCCAAGGCCCCCGCGTCCCAGGCCTCCAAGGCCCCCGCTGCTGCCTCCAAGGCGCCGGCCAAGGCGGCCAAGACGAGCTCGTCCGCCAAGGAGGGCAGCAAGAAGCGCAGCAAGAAGCGTGTCGAGACCTACTCGTCGTACATTTACAAGGTCCTCAAACAGGTCCACCCCGACACTGGTATCTCGTGAGTTGCACTCTGCGGTGGCGAGACACTTGCACACACTTGCCTCCGACGCGCTCCGGACCTCCGACGCGTGTGTTCCTTGGACTGTTTCCCCACCCACCTGTCGCCAGCCGGGCTAACACGCGCAGCAACAAGGCCATGGCCATTCTCAACTCGTTCGTCAGCGATATCTTTGAGCGTATTGCCACCGAGGCCTCGAAGCTCGCGTCCTACAACCACCGCTCCACCATCTCGTCGCGTGAGATTCAGACTGCTGTTCGTCTCATCCTCCCGGGAGAGCTCTCGAAGCACGCCATCTCAGAGGGCACCAAGGCAGTCACCAAGTTCTCCTCGTCCAAGTAATCGTGTACGCGTGCTGGTAGCCGTGGAACGATCCGCGGCGGTGTACCTTCCCATAACCATTTCCTCTGCCCCCGGGCCCCTTGTACTTCGCTTTCGATAGTCTCCTTGTGATGCACACCCACCATTGTGTTTTTCTTCTGCCGCAGCGACGGACACTGAACTGACTGAAACTGGACTTGGTGCTGTGCCCGGGTCCTGCACATTGGCTTTGAGGGCAAGCGACCGGATTACTGATTCCAGGAAGCAGTTCTCGCACGACGTGAATTTACATTATCTTTCGGTCTGACGCGGTGGCGCGCGTTGATTCTGGCCGCTCACGTGGCGCCGGGCCGCGGCGGACACGGCGATCGCCATGTCCCTCCTTGTCCCTGCATTGAAGATCCGATGTCAGTACACGGCTCATCCTGTCCATCGGGTGGCCCTCGCATGCGCAACATGGATCGGACGCAGCGCGTCAGGCCTGTGGGTTGCGGGCAGTGCGCAGCTTGCGAGCTCGAGTGGTGCAGGTACTGGTGGCGAGACTGACACTTGACAGGATGCCCCTCACCAGCGGATTACCAGACTGGGTGTGCTGGTGAACGCGATCGCGAGCAATTCTGGCGGCGCACCGCCGCATCCCACTGCCAGTGTCTCCGAGGGGCCACTGCCCTCGCCCACCTGTTCACCGCCGTTCCGCTACCAAGCACATATCTCCCTAACCGCGGCGCAGTCTCCACGGCCCTCGACCATGCTCCGCTCGGGAGGAACCCAGCAGTCGATGCCCTCCCAACTGTGCTGCTGACGCCGAGGAGATAGTTCAGAATGCCAAGCCCAGGGGACCGTGAGCCGCATAGATCAGGGCCCAGCCTCTGAGAACCAGATGAACGCCGTGTCGCAAGATTCCGCGGCGAACATCAGCGCCTCTTGTCGTCAGGTTACTAGTCAGCATGTGTCGTCAGTTACCAGTCAGCAGGTTCGTCGCCGATGGCGTCCGCGCAGCGGCACCTCCAGCCGCATCCCGGCGGCATCTCCGGCGGTACCTCCATCTGTCTCCACCTTCCGCCATTCCACATTATATATTACATACAGCAACTCCTACTCGTCGTCCGCGCAGTCCCCCGCATTGAACACTGGCCACATGGCACGTGCCTGCAGGTCCTCGTCCCCATCGTCGCCCGGCGTCACCATGTCCCCGCTGGCAATCACATAGTGCTCAATCCCGATCGTCACTTTGATGGCCGGCGCGCCGGGCACGTAGTGCTCGAGCTCGGGCACTGTCCGCGTGCGCTCGCCGTCAATCAGCCGCTGGATGTTGCGCGCCGCGACCTCGCCCTGCCAGTAAGCCGTGTGGCCGGCGAGGATGGCCGTCGTGTCTGCGCAGTCGCCAATGGCAAACATATGGTTCAATGGGACCGGTCGCCGCCCCTGTTGGTCGAGGCTTAATGTCGAGACTCCGTCAACGAGGTTATCGTCGGCGGGAACGTCCACCTGCGTCGTGGGCTTGACGCGAATCCGGCCGTTGGGCGCGATCGCGCGCGGCTCGAGGCTGTGCAGGAGTGCCGAGTGCGGCTTCGGTCCTGTGCATGCGAGAATGAGGTCGGCCGTGACGTGTGTGCCCTTTTCGGTCACCACTGTCTTGTCGCGGCCGTCGAGCACGTCCATGTTTAGCGGCCATTGCACAACACGTTCGCCGAGGATCACGTCGACGCCCATGCTCTCCAGCCCGTCCATCATCTCGTCGTGCATCTCGATCGGATACCGCGGCAGCACGCGGTTGCGGGAGTGGATCAGCGTCACAGTCTTGTCCGGCCAAATATCCTTGATGTCCGACGAGAATTCTGAGACGTCAGCGCGCGCAAGATACGAACAACATTGCGCGCATGTTGTAGTCACCGGCCGCCGCGAGGCACAGCGCCTTGTGCCTGCCATTGGCACCACCGGCCGCTCTGTCGCACTGTTGCTCTGTCGCTCTGTCGCGGCTCCCTCACTCACGAATGCCAAGGGCTCCAGCACCAACAACACAGACCCGCGGCGCGCGCGCGACGACCTCGTAGTGCCGCCACATCCACTCGATGCCCCCTGCCTTGCTACCACGGCCGGGCAACTGCGTCCGCCCGTCCTCGCCCCACACGTCGCACGGCGCCGGCAACATGCTCCCGAGCGAATAGATGCAGTACTCAAAGTCGACGGTCGTCACGCGCTCCGGTGGCGCGTTGCTACCGTCGTCGGCCATGCCGTCGTACGAGCCGCGCTCGTCGGGCAGGAGCACAGTCACCGAGTGTGCGGACAGCGCCAAGATCTGGCCCTGCAGAAAGACGTGCCGGTCGGACGCCTGCGGCGTTGTCGGCGGCGTGGGCAGTGGAGGGAGCACGGGATGCGCCGCCGGTGGTCGGAGCGGCGCAAAGATGTTGCGATACGGCACAAAGCCCTGCGCGGCATACTCGGGCTTGAGAATGAAGCGCGGGAAGACGTAGACGTCTGCGGGCGGGCAAGCGTTAGTCACCGTTGACCCCAGAGTACGCGGGCAATGAAGCACGAGTGGGTCCGGCCCTCTTGCTTGGAGCTATCGCCCTCCACCGCGCGGTGCAACAGGACCGGGGGAGGGGGGGACCCTGCGCCGCAACTCACGGTTCATGTGCGACTGGCGGTCGATGGCGACGACGCGCCAGTTGTCTGGCAGGCTCTGGGCGAGCATCTGCGCAGCATGTGCGCCGCCGTACGAGGCGCCGAGGATGGCGATGGTGCGCAGCGGCGTGCGCTGCCGCGCGGTGCTGCTGCTCCCGCTGCTGCTCGGGCTCGAGTCGCGCCCAGGCCCTGCGGCGGGCGGGTGGTGGGCCGACATGGGGATGGCGTGCTGGTGTCTCGGCCGAGTCGAGCCGAGAGGAGGTGGAGGGAGGCCGAACGCGGATGCGGGGCTGTTTGCGAGTGTGCGTGTGGGCGTGTGTAGGCGGCGGGTGGGTGGGTGGGTGTTGGCGATGTTGTTGGAGATGCAAGATGGAGAAGCAATTTCTGGACAGGGGTCCTGGGGGACGAATGCGGCGATGCGGCGATTGTGTTTGAATTTTGCCTGCAGAGCAATGACAGCCGGCGGCGGGTCGCGGCCGATAAGAACGGAGGCGGGTGGCTGGTGGTACTTGGCTGCGCGGCGGCGGCGTCGGCGTTGCTTCCGTGTGCTGCTCTCGGCGCGCGCTCGTCAAGGCCGTCGTCGTCCGGGATAGCGAGCGTTTGCAGCAGCGCAGGGCGGGCGGTAGACCGGGGGTCGGGGAGAGAATGTAATGCAGATGGGTCTGCACTACTGAACCAGGCTAGCCGGCATGATGGTTAATTTCGAAATTTCATGGAAGCGGCGGGTGAGCCGAGTTTGCGTCGCTGCCGAGCCCGCGTCGATGCCGCCAAGGCTCACCCTCTGCACGCCAGCTGCCGCGGACCCTATCACATCAGGCACGCCCACCACCTCAAGAGCTCAGATGACAGGCGCACTCTCTCTGCCTTTTTTTTTTTTTTTTTTTTCAGGAACTTGCACTCGAACACCGACGAGTTAGCGAGATCAACGAGATTGGAGCCTGCATCTCCGGCAATTGACTTGACATGGCATGCTCACAGGTGCACAACGCTGCTCCGCCGGCAGATTAAGCTCCGCCGCGCGCGTGCACCCGTGCCCCCCCTCCCCCCTTCGTGCTCGCCTGCTCAGCTCGCCAGTCGCTCCCGGCGTGCACACAAGCATCCGTCCCACCCACGCGGAAACACCGGGAGCAGACGCTGGCCCCGCCGCCCCTGCCACATGGCATGGCCTGCAGCACCGGGAGCGCCGTAGCGTGCGTGCCCGGCATCTTTATCAGATAATCGGCCGAGTGCGGAGTCAAGTCAATCCTCCGAATCCAGAATCCGGAATCTCGTCCGCCAGTCACGCATGCGTGGCAGGCATGTGGCGCGCCATCCAGGCAGCATGTACGCATGGGCGATTGTGGCCAGGCCATAAGGGGCACCCAAAGCCACACCACCGCAGACTCGTAACGAGCCGCGCTAGCATGCAATCCGCCTTCGCGTATCGTCATGCAAGGTGTCGTTAACATCGTTATCCACAAGGCACAGCCCCGACATGCTGGCCCGACTCGGACAGCATGTGCATGCAGGCCGTGGGTGCGAACACTCAGGGCTGCAGATACTCGCGCCCAACATGGTAGATCTAGCGCCTCGCTATATCTGGCGCGCAAGCCGGCACACAAGAGTGCTAGAATAGCCTGCTGCACGGGTGCCACTCGTGGTGTGCACACGATGACATGCGTAGGCAGCACGGATGCCCATTGTGGAGGCATGTCCAGCAGCGGGCTGCCGACGACGCGCGCGTCACTGCGGCAACGACAGAGACAGCTACGCGATCAGCTGAGCTCCCCACACCATAAACGGAGACGAACGGAGAGCCAGACTGACGTCCCCAGCTCTCATGCTGTCCCCGCTGCCACTGCTGTCCCTGCCCCTCCTGCTCCCGCTGCAGCCGTCGCCGCCGTGCGCTCCGCCTGCTCCACGCCCGCTGGACCGAGTCGCTTCCCGAGATTCGCTCGCGTGCGCTCCTTGGCTTTAACAAGCCTCTCGAGACGCGGGACGTCCTCAATGTCGTCGTATGTTGGTTGCTTGGCGGTCGTGAGCGGCGTCTGGGTGAGAACCGCGGTTGGGGTCGAGTCTCCAGACGCCGCCGGCGCATGTACCGTTGTCCCCGCGCTGACGCCGGAGCCTGTCCTTTCGCCTGTGCTGGTGGTAGTACTCGTCCCCTCCGTCCCTGAGGGTGCCCCTGCCGTGACACCAGCTTCCGTCCCAGGCGCCGTGGTGGCCGCGAGGATCTCACGCATAGCCGCAATCTCGCCGTCGAGGCGGACAAGCTCACTCCGCAGATCCCGCAGCTCCGTAAGCCGCTGCAGTTCCGTCAGCGAGTGCTGCGCTGTGACTCCGATGTGGTGGAAGCGCGCAGGCTGCGGGTCAGTCAGTGAGAGCCGAGCACGGGCTCAGGTGAACGGCAGAGCCGTCAGGCGGCACGTACGCCTAGCAGGTCACCGCCAAACTGCTCCTGTCAGTATAGATCCTACCCTCGCTCCGTGAACCAAGGGCTGCAGGCAGGCACGTACCCAACGACAGCAGATGGTGAGCACGTCGACGCCGCCCTGCTCCGCGAGCACGCGCAAGACGCGCGCTCCACCGTACTTTTCCCCGTCATCGTCACTGGCCTCAAGGAGCTGTGTGTCAGCTGGGCAAAAGGAAGGTGGCATGAAATATGGGCATACATGTAGCGTGCGCACCACCGCGCGCCCTTCCTCGCCGGGCCCGGCGCTCTTCCTCGCAACCCACCTGGTAATCTCCTTCCCCGCCCGTCCCGTCCTTGCCCTCGACAAGGCCGAGCGCACGCACCGCCCACATCCGATGGTCCGGTTCTCGCGCGCGCTCCCTCCCCCGCGCGCCTGGAGCCCGCCCGCCGCCATCCGCAAACGCGCCCTCGCCGCGCGCTAGCAGCTCAGGCCCGATGAGCTGCACCACATCCAGTTCCCGCACGACCCGCCGCGCCTCGCGCTCGAGTGCCGCCACCGAGCGGACGTGTAATGGTGGCTCGAAGGCGTATGTAAACGAGACAAAGGTCGAGGAGGAGGCGTGCAGCTGCGGGCTGGCGGCGAGGAGGGGGCGGGGGACATTGGGTTTGAGCCACGAGTCTAGGGTGGGCGCCCGTGGTGCTTCCAGCTGGCGTGCACGCTTTGGCGCGACATAGGCTCCGGGAACGATTTCAGGAGGCGACGCCGAGCGCTTTGTCATGGTGGTCGTGTGGAGTGGTGGTGAGGAGTGGTGGTGAGTGGTGTGGTGGATCGAATGTAGGAGTCGGAAAGTGGAGGTTGTTGATGCTGACGTGTTGCGAGGCGCTCCCAAGCTCCCACATGCATTCTGCGCCCTGTGGGAACCACCTCGTCTCCTCTCAATTCTCTCAGTTGTCCGGCGTCCACCCTGGCTCCACTTTGGTGTTAGCAACCCCCGTCCCTCGTGTGGCCCACCCG
The DNA here is from genome assembly GCA_023653615.1 of Apiotrichum siamense. NCBI lineage: Eukaryota > Fungi > Basidiomycota > Tremellomycetes > Trichosporonales > Trichosporonaceae > Apiotrichum > Apiotrichum siamense. The sequence continues at coordinate 1,769,133 of JALJEG010000001.1, forward strand.
ACCATCTCCTGCCTCTCTCCCCCAGCGTACTTGCTCTAATGATACGTATATACATGCAATGAATACCAAACACCTCTACACAATGGCCTCAAGCTGGTGTGCCAGGTCGAGTGCGGGGCGGACCATGGACTGCATCGGCCCGCCACGCTTGATGCCCTTGCCGCCGGCGATGTCGAGCGCGATGCGCGACGGGTCATGCGCCGCAACGGCAGCGAGCGCAATGTCCGGGATGGACGACATGGGGAACGTGAACGTCTGCGTCGAGGGCTCGAGGTCCCAGCCGCGCTGAACATTAGTGGAGTGCCCAAAATAGCAAAAGCAGTAGCGGAACTCACCTCGGTCGCAAACTTGACGAGCTGGGTGCTCTCCCCAGGCTTGAAGAAGAGGAGCTGGGCGGCGTTCTGGAGAGGGAGGGACGGGTACGATGTCTCGATCGTGAGTGCAATCTGCTCACGAATGGTGCCCATGAGGCGGTCAAGGAGTACCGCGTACTCTTCGCGGGGGACGCGCTCGCGGGCACGGTAGATCTTGTTGTACGCGCCCTCCATCATCCAGCGCTCGAGGTCGACGGGCCACCGCACAAACACGTCGCCGAGCTCCGAGACATCGAGCCCCTCAAGCGTCATGTGGAACTGCGAGTACTTGCCCTCGGAGAGCATCGCCAGGAGCTGCAGACCGACGATGATGGGCCGGTTTGGCGAGGGGGGCAGGACGCGCGCCAGGTTGACGTAGAATGGCTGGAGCGCCGCATTGTACTGCGCATACGCCGCCAGGTTGCCTCGCCTCAGGGAGTGGAAGGTTGCAATCTCGATGATGGAGCCTGGATGTCAGCGGGGATTCCATGGATTCTCGTGGGACCGGGAAGCCCTGGGCACCGCGCACAACCGACGACTCACGCGCAGCAATCAGGTCCTGCACGTTTGCCTCTGGGGGAGCAAAGTAGAGTCCGGACTGAGCAAGCTTGATCTGTGGGTCAGGGTGATACATCTCCAAGCAATGCTCACCTTGAGCTGGGTGACGAGCTTCGAGACATCGTCCTTTGATCCTGCCGGCGCGTCAAACGCCTTTTGGAGCTGTGCGAGCGACTGCTGGAGATCGAGCGACATGGTGGGAGAGAGGTGGAAGAGGTAAAGAGGCGGCTAGGGAACGGGGTTGTGGATGGGTTCGCCTGGAGCTGCTCGACTTGGCTGTGCTTGTGGCTGTGGTGGTGGTCGCAAGAGGGGTGGTGACGAGGACCGTGTCGTATAGGTCGTCGAGGAGGGCGATGAATCAAGAGACGAGCGACAATGTTGATGGATTGAGTGAATACGTCAGAGGGAAGACGACGCGTGGCTCTGGACATTCCAAGTGCCACATTCGCCATAACCCCGAGGACCGCGAGGAAGGCACGCCGGGCGAGCGAGATCAAATGTCGTGTCGCTCATTACCACCATTACCCGCTTGTTCATCACCTCATCCCCTCTGCTCACTCCCAACGCACCCCCCACATCACACCAACACCCCCCGTCGCACCTCCCGGACCTCTTCCGCTGCCGCGAATCTCGTCCCCTCCCATTTGGCTCTCTTCCGTCCGGCCCGTTTGACCTTGTATCCAGAGCTCGACTCCCGTGTGTCCACCTGCCCCTCCCCCTCCACCCACTCCCACTTCCACAGGTGCGTGCCACTGCATTCCGGCAAGATGAACACATCCCGCCCCATCGCACCTTTTGTGGAGTGGTCACACTCACCCGCGCAGCCACCATGTCCACCTCGCAAGCCAACGGCCACCCTACCGCGTCCACCTCCACCAAGCCTGGTGTCACCAGCTCGCAGTCCAACATTTCCCCTAGCGACGTCGGATGGCAATTTGTGCCCCAGTACTAGTAAGTAGCGCCTCGCGTGACTGGTGCCGTCACCCCGGCGCGATGCTGGCGAGCCGAGATCATCTTGCTCCTTGACCGCGCCTCTGGTTCCACTGACGGCACAACCGTCCTCGGCCCACGTGTAGATCAGCCACTGACGCATGACACAGCAACTTTGTGAACAAGCAGCCCCACCGTCTACACTGCTTTTACAACAAGCGGTCGACCTTTGTCCACGGTGAGGAGGGAGACGATGTGACCCCGGCCCATGGTCAGCAGGTGAGTGATCAGCCTTTGTGCCGCACATGTGGCGCGCGCCAACGGCCAGAGTGCCTGAATCTTACAATTGCAGGAGATCCACGAGCGCATTGTCAAGATTGGTTACGACCAGGCTAAGGTCTACATCAACTCTATCGACTCGCAGTCGTCGGCTGGTGGCGGCATCATCATCCAGGTCCTCGGCGAGATCTCGAACGCCAACAAGCCGTGGCGCAAGTTTGCTCAGACCTTCTTCCTCGCCGAGCAGCCGAATGGCTACTTTGTTCTCAACGACATTTTCCGCTATTTGAAGGAGGAGACGGATGAGGAGGAGGAGCCGGAGGTGGACGAGGCCCCCGTTGTGAGCGCCGCCCCGGCCGCCCAGGCCGAGCAGGCCCACGCCGCGACTGCCCCCGCCGCCCCCGTTGCTGTCGAGGAGGAGGAGCCTGCCGCTCCGACCCCCGAACCCGAGACGGAGAAAGCTGTTCCCGAACCGGAGCCCGAGCCTGAGGTCGCCGAGCCTGAGCCGCAGCCCGAGGCCGAGCCCGTTGTCGAAGCCCCTGCCTCTGTCAAGCAGGAGGCCCCTGCGCCCGAGCCCGTTGCCGCTCCCGAGCCCGTTGTTGAGACTCCTCCTGCTGCCGCCCCTGCCGCTGCCGCCCCTGCCGCTGCCGCCCCTGCTGCCCCCGCCGCGGCCCCCGCCCCTACCAACGGCTCTTCTGCTGCTGCCCCTGCTCCTGCACCTGCTGCTGCTCCCGCCCCTGCTGCCCCTCCCAAGCCCAAGACCTGGGCGTCGCTCGCGGCTGGCAAGCCCTGGACTGCTGTTGCTGCCGGTGCTGCTGCTGCTGCGCCTGCGCCCGTCGCGAAGAAGGTCGAGGCCCCCGTTGCTCCTGCGCCCGCTACTCCCGCCGCCCCAGCTGCTGCTGCCCCGGCTCCTCCCGCTGGCAACCGCCACCCCTTCTACGAGAACGCGCTCAAGGTCATGACTGCCCACTGCTTTGTCAAGCTCCCCAACTGGTCGGCCACAGACTCGTCGAGCAGCGAGGCCATCGACGAGCCCACCCTCCGCCAAATCGCCTCCCGCTTTGGCGACGTCGTCAAGGTCGAGATTGTCAAGGGCAAGGCCTGCGCGTTTGTCGAGTTTGCCAAGGTCGAGTCGGCGCGCAAGGCTATTATCGCTTCGCTCACGACGCACCAAGGCGGCGAGGGCGGTATCCCCCACGATGGCGGCCGCCTCAACTTTGAGACGCGCAAGGAGAAGGATGAGCGCGGCCCCAAGGGCAGCCGCGGCCCGCAGACGGGCGGCAACCGTCCCTCGGGCAGCGGCGGCGCGCGCGTCGAGGGCGGCAACCAGCAGCGCGGCGCTAACGCTGGCCGCGGCGGTCGCGGCCGCGGCCGTGGCGGTGCCAACGCCGGCGACCGCCAGGCCAAGTAAGGACGCTTGAGTGCCGTTCATCCCCTGGCCCATCTCCTAGACCCAGCCTAGTAGATGTTTGGTCCTCGTCGCGTTCGCTCCGTTTACGATTTGTGTTTCCTTGTTCCTTCCACATCCCTCATCTTCTCCTATCCCCGCATAGTCAAACCAACATTCAGTCTCATTTCGACCCTCCCATCCTCCCATCCCGTCCCCCTCGCTCCCGTCATTGATTCTGGGCATCGCGCAATGTGTGTGTGTGTGAGAAAGAAGAAAAGAAACATGAAAAGCAAACGAAGAACGACGTGGCTTGGGATACCCCAGCGCGGCGGAGTGGTGTGGCGTGTGGCGAGTAGAGACCGGTAGAAACCAAAACGTTGGGGTAAGCGCGGGAGAGGACGAGCGAGACTCGGAGTCGAGTGGAGCCAGAGCCGCAGTGTGTAAAGGAGTAATACGACAGGCATTCCATAGCATCATCCATCATATGTGAGATGTGCATTGTAGTACAGAATGGCCTCGCACGTTGCACGACCGGGGGGGGGAGGAAACGGAGTTAATCAATGTTCCCGATGTCGGACCGCGGACCTGGGATTATGCCGTATGTCCTCCGCGGCCTACCCAGCCACCATCGCTTCCCCGTTCCCGGCCTTTTGCTCGTCCTCGACCTCCCCTACCGCGTCCACCACGTCCGCCGCCGGCGTTCGGCCCTGGTCGTCTCCTTCCTCCATATTCCTCCGCTTCCGCTTCGGACGTGCGCTTCCCTTTGCCCTTTCCCCGCTCGCCCTCCCTTGACCGGCTACCGCTCTCGCCGCCCGCGCTCTTGCCCGTGCCGGTCTGCGTAAGCACCTTGGCGACTATGAACTTCCAGAACGCGTCGACCGGCGCACGATCGGCACCGTACGTCCAGTGCAACGACAGCCGCGAGCCGGAGCGCTGGGGACCTGGGCACCTGGGGCTGCTGTCCGTGTCCGGGTCCAAGGGCGCCGACAGATCGGTCTGTAGGGTGTGGCTGCTGGTTTCAGCGCTTGGGCCAAATGCCGTAGATGACACTGGTGCTGTCGTTGGCTCAGCAGCGGTTGGGGTAGTGGATGTGGAGGCCTCGGACGACCCCGAGACCGGCGCGGTAGTGAATTTCAGCGTTGCGCGGAAGAGGCTTTCTCTTTCCAGTTCCGGTGCCGGCGATGGCGACGGTTGGCCTGCTCCCTGGGCGCCGTGTTTTTCATTAGCGGGCCCCGCTAGGGCACTATGAGTCGTCCGACTAGCAGCGGTTGAGATGACACTGGTACTGGCAGCCGCCGCGCGTCGTGCCGAGCGCGACCAGGTGTTGGAGATCGGGGCTAGGGCAATACTGGAGTCCTTCTTGACCGAATCTTCTCTCAGTTTCTGGTTGGTGCCCGCTTCTCGCGTCTTGACCTCAGTGCTTTCGCCCTGCATATCATGACGGCTGACTGAGGCTGCATGCTCTTCGCCGACCGCCGCATGATCGCCGCTTGAGACAGTCGCCTCGGGCTTGGCGCCCAGGCGACGCGGAAGGAGTTGTACATTCTCGAGTACAGTCTCAACCGCGGCCCGTAGCTCGTCCACAGTCAGAGCGCTATGAAACGTAAACGTGTTTGGAAGAGGCAACAGGCGGGCAAAGGATGTGCTCGAGTCGAGGTGTCGGGGCCGCGTTTGCTCCTACGAGCTTCGTCAGCGCACACACGCAACCCAACACTCTAACTTACATCCGGAAGCCGCCACGGTCCAAAGCTCCATGCCAGCACCCATCGCACCGTGTTCGCTTGCTGCAGCCGCACAACCGCATAGTTGCGCGTTACCTCGCGGACCTTGCCAACGACGGTCTCTAGGGTCGCGTATCGCCCAACGAGCGACGTAAACCAGTGGCACTCAGCTTTGTGCATAACGCTCTCGTCCACCAGTTGAGAGATGAAGGCGGCTTCGCCGCCTCGTGTCACCTCTTCGTTGGGCGAGCAGGTGGGGCCTGCCGGGGCCGGTCCGGCCTTGCCCGCCCGCGCGAGCTCCACCTCGGCGGCCGACGCGAAGAAGGGCGGATTGCACATCGTGAAGGACAGGGGGTAGATGCGATGCGCCAGGAGAGAAGCGCCGTCAGCGCAAGCAGGGAGCAAAGTGATGCCGCCGCTGGTTGCGCCGGGACTCAGTCTTGAGCTCGGGCTCGTCCGCTCGAGGGGGATCTCGGGCACATTGTTAGCCTGCAGAACGCCATGTGCGTGCGCTAGTGACGTGGGATCCAGTTCTGAGCCATACGCCGCTGCGTCAGGCCGCAGGCGGTGCAGAAGAAGCGGGTAGATGGCAACGTGCCCTGTCCCGACGTCAAGCGCGCGCAGCGGGCCTGGTGCTGGGAGGTCAAGACAGGTGAGAATGTAGTCTAGTCTGCGTGCGGGTCAGTCAGTCGTATTCAGTGCCGGGGCTGCTTATCGCATAAAGGTCACACACCGGTTCGCAATCTGACAGGAGGGTAGCGTCAGTAACCATCTACCCCGACGTCGGCCCGCGACGGGCTGTCGCGACGCGTTCGCGAGGACACACCGTCGGACACAGCCTATCGTCCCGGAGCTGCACGTCGAGTTGGAAGTCGCTTTTTAGCAGCGCAGCCGTGAGCGCCCGGAGGGCAGAGGTATCGGAAAAGTCGATTACAGGCTCGGGACCAGCCGTATTCACGCTTGGGGGACGGTCAGCCTAAGCGGAGGGTCGGGCGTGTCAGTGGTAGTGCAGCGATTGGGGTAACGGCTGAGGTGCAAGTTGCGATGGAGGCTCTCGCGAGCGCAGACGAATCGTAAAATCGTGGGCAATGCTTGTAGTGAAGGACGTGCCCCCGTCTGACATTCCAGTGCAGGCGGCGCACTGCCATCGGGCGTCGATGGCCCCGCCGCGGTGACTGCCTTGTGCAGATAGCTTGAGCGCGCGGTGACGAACCAGCCAGCAACCCGCAATCTCTCCTCCCTTCGAAGCCGAGTCAGGGGATGCTACTCACAATGGCGCGAGCTGTGGGTTATCGCGTGCAAGACTCGCAAAGTCCGGGCGGCATGCTGCGTATGGATTGCTCGGGTGCATGTGGATGTGGTGGTGGATAGATGAGATGATGACGACGGGTGACCGAAGTCGGTCTCGGCGTGGACCGCCGCCACCGTCCATTTTCCATCGTGCTTCACTTTTTCTTTCTGTTCCCATTCATCTCCTCGCCATCCACCTTTTGTCGCATCGCCCATCCATTCTTCTCTCCATCCACCACCCGCCGACACTCGTTCTCTTCTCCGCATGCGCCATCGCCGCCGCCCTGGGGCTCTCGCTGCACGCGACGACCCCACCTACCGCCTCCTGCGCGACACCCCGACGCGGTAAGTGCAGATAGCGCTCTGCTAGCAGCTCGTCCGACACGTGCTCATCCCTGCCCAGGACCACCCGTCTCGCCCACCTGGGCGTCCTCGGCGTGTATGCACAGGTGCTCGTCGCTGCCATCCAGTTCCTCGCCATTGACACGCGTCCCCTTGCACCATGGGCGTCCTACGTGGCCGCCATCACTGGCATCTGTGAGTGGTTTGGTTTCCTGACCTCGGTGGCCGTGGAATGTGTGACGTCTAATGACGACGTGGGCGCTACCGTCGCCGGTCCGAAAGATGATTGCGGCAGCGGGCACGGACTAACACGGCGCAGGCTTCCTTGCCAAACTCTTTGACGAGAGCCCGAGTGCATCACGTCGTCGGACGCGCGCTCGGGTGTGGTCCGACGTGCATGCGCTCGTGCGCGATGGCCTCCGCATCGTGAGTTGAGCCGTAGTCTTGACTGGCAAGGTTGCGTCTGCCTGACACTGCAGATCTCCGTCGCATCGATGCGCCCCTCCGCTGGAACTCCACCGGGCTTGTCGCCGCTATCGGAAAATGGAGCTCCTACGCCCCGCACAAGTCCTGGGACGCAGCACGCCGCACTGGTAGGCGATGAGAAGGTGTCAAAGGAGAAAGTGCAGCCAGAGTCACAGACTGTGACGACCCAAAGCCCGATTGACGAGCGCACCGACGAGCTCCTCGGTGTCCTCGCTGCATTCCCCATTACTGTCCAACACCATCTATTGGGTACGCGTGCGCTCCCTCATCCGCCACTCTGCGACCTTCTCCCGCCAGACTACCTCATCAGTCTGAAGCGCACCGAGGCGCGCGTCCGCTTCGCCACCACACACGCCGGGCCGTCTGGCTCTGGTTCCCCACAGCGCCCAACAATTGATGGGTCACGCCTGCACGCCAACGGCGGCGGCAAGGCCGTCCTTGGCAGCGAAGAAGAAGTTGATGGTGACGACAAGCAGGTGACACCGAAAAAGTCCAACCTACACGCTCCTTACCCTGCTAATCTACCACTGTCGCTCCTTCGCCTACTCGAGGCGTACATTGTCGGTTTTGCAGAGCTCGATGGTGATCGCGGCTGGAGCAATATCCAGAGCACCCGTGCACTCCAGGTCGTGAAGGGCCTGAATGGCGCCCTCAGCGAAGCTGAGGGAGTGTACGCTGGTGAGTCCCAGCGACCATTGTGTACACCAGCCCTTGATGCCGGCCTGCTTCCCTTTATCTACGAGACCGCTGACGACAGACCCGCGCCCACTGATCGACGTTCGTCTGACCCTCAATATCTTCCTCTTTGCGTTACCCCTGTGGCTTGTCTGCAAGGCTCGTGGCTGGATTGCCGTGTTGATGACCATTATCGCTGGCAGCCTGGCAAAGTTTGTACTCGAAGCGGTCTTGTCCGAGCCCGACCCATCTCGTGAGTACCAACCGCATCATGTGGAAGCCACGGAGGCGCATGTGGAGGCAGGTGTGGAGGCCGTGGAGCATGTGACGAAAGCGGTCCGTTATTCTGACATGGACTATGGGGGGCATACGCCACCGCACTGTCCTCCTCCCGCGGCCACTCTGTCGCCGTCTGTACGGCCAATCGGCTCAACTTGCGCGGCCGGACGCGCTGAGCGTCTTGTGCGCAGATGTCTATTGAACTCTGCCCTTGCGACGACGCCTTTGGCTGACCCTCCAGTGCCCAACTCGCCACTGCACAGGGCAACAATGCACATGCTGTACGAGGCGCTCGACACGTGTCCGTCGCTTGCGCGGTACTACCGGGCACGTTTGGCGGCGCGGTTGGGCGGTGACTCGCAAGAGGTGGCCGAATTGGACCGACGTAACCGGCGGCGCGACGAGTGGATGCCGTCTTTTTCATAGACAGAATGGGGGTCGTGCCGAGGTGGGTCCGAGCTGTGTCTCTGAGTGAGTGAGAGCGGCCGGTATACAAGCGCGAGGCCAGGCCGCCAAACTGGGTATAGATCCGAATAGTGTATCAGTATGCATGTGTGTGTGTTCACGAGCGATGGAGTCGCTATTACGAGCAGTGATGGAGCAAAATGGGTCGTGTGAGAGGCACGCGAGATATGTCGCTTCGGCGACGTACGGGGCAACTACCAAGGTGGTCAGGCGCGATGCCGAGTGCGGTCATTGACGCGTGTCCGGTCATTGACGCGTGTCCATTGGCCGGGGGGTGTGAGAACGCGGCTGGCTCTCGTGGGCCACTGATGGATTGGGCCGAGTGGCTGAGGGTGGGGGGGGGGGGGGGGGCAAAAAGTGCGGCCCCCCGCACGCCCCGCGGCCCACCTGCCTCGGCAGCGGGCGGCGCCGGGTAAAAGGGGGGCGCCTTGTAGACACGTCTTCGCATGTGCGCTGACAGCCGCCGAGCTGCTACTGGCTGCCCGTCTCTATTCTATACGATGAGCTATGACGACGGCGGCAGACGGCAACTCCACAGCAGCACAGGTCGCGGATACCCGGCAGCGCATCTCAAACCAGTAACCGGCAGCCGTTTTCACACACCCACATCACTCTCCAGCCATCGCCGTCCTATAACATCCTTGCAATCTCGCATCATCCAGATCTCTCACCACCTGTCCACGCTCACTAGACCCCCACCATGGCCGCACCGCTCAAGACCATCACGCGCGACGAAGTCGCAAAGGTATGTTCCAACCGTCCAAACGTCAACAGCCGCAGTCGCCGCTGCCAGCGCCATCGGGCTGGATCGTCTGGAATGCCCCTTCCCGCGCCAGTGGTGCTCATACCTCGCAGCACAACAAGGCCGGCGACCTCTGGGTCATCATCGACTCGGTCGTCTACGACCTCTCCAAGTTTGCCAACTTGCACCCCGGTGGCTCGGTCGTCCTCCTCGACCAGGATGTAGGTGCGTACACGACGGATTGAGTTTTTCGCCGCCTTGTTTTGTTTTGTTTTCCTTTTCTTTTTTTTTTTCAACCGCCTCGCCGGCCTCCAAGGCCGGGGACAGGGCCGGCAGGTGATATTGGCAGGAACGAGCAACGACCCCCGGCACTGGGCTCGAGGGACACCTGGAGGGACACCGGTGTGTGGGTGGCCAGCTCCATGCATGGTTGCTCGGAGGTGTGGATGCTTGCAGCCATGGCGATGCGGTGCTCCGCGGCGGGGTGGCAACCTGACCGTGCCCGACGCCAATGTGCGCATTTGGACGCCGCTGGTTGGCCCGCGCCTCGCGCATGGTCGATCCGCGCTAGCAACCGGCAACTGCCGCCGGCTGGCCGGACACCCATGTGATGTCCGGCTATATCCACATCCAGCCAGGGCATCGGCCACCGGCTATACCTCGCCGGGTATACTTCGCCGCGCCCGTCAACTCTTCTTATCTCAGTCGTTCTCTCCCACATGCGCTGACACACCCCAGCGGGCAAGGACGCCACTGCCGCGTTCTTCGGCCTCCACCGTCATGAGGTCCTCCTCAAGCCCCAGTACCAGCGCCTGCGTATTGCGCAGATTGAGGGCGAGAAGCCCAAGATCAAGACGCCCGTTCCCGGCCAGCTCTCCCGCGTCCCGTACGCCGAGCCCACTTGGCTCACCCCCGCCTTTTCCTCGCCGTACTACAAGGAGTCTCACCGCGCGCTCCAGAAGGGTACGTACCATGTGCCAGTGCATCAGCGTGTGATCCCCTTTTGCAGAACACCCGCTCACCCATCACAGCGATGCGCATCTTCGTCGACGAGGTCGTTTACCCCGACGCCCAGCTCTGCGAGGAGAGCGGCAAGCGCGCCTCCGCCGCCGTCCTCAAGGCGATGGGCGAGAACGGCCTGAACGCCATGCGTCTCGGCCCCGGCAAGCACCTCCACGGCCTTACCCTCATGGGCGGCGTCGTCAAGGGTGAGGAGTTCGACTACTTCCACGAGCTCGTCATTACGCAGGAGCTCTCGCGCCTCTACGCTCGTGGCTACGGTGACGGCCTCAACGCTGGCATGGTTATTGGTCTACCTCCAGTCAAGAACTTTGCCAAGGAGCCTATCCGTTCGCAGGTTATGAAGGAGGTCCTCTCGGGTGAGAAGTCGATCTGCCTCGGAATCTCGGAGGCCTTTGCCGGCTCGGACGTCGCTGGTCTCCGCTGCGAGGCCAAGAAGTGCGAGGATGGTTCCGGGTGGATCATCAACGGCACCAAGAAGTGGATCACTGGCGGTATGCACTCGGACTGGTTCTCGGTCGGCTGCAAGACGGAGGGCGGCCTCACCGTCTTCCTTGTCCCCCGCTGCGAGGGCGTCACCACCAAGCAGATCAAGACCTCATACTCGACCGCGGCCGGAACAGCGTACATTGAATTTGCCAATGTCAAGGTGCCGAACGAGTACATGCTCGGCCCAGAGGACGGCGGTCTCCTTGTCATCCTCTCCAACTTCAACCACGAGCGCTGGATCATGTGCTGCTCGTCGGCCCGCAGCTCGCGCTGCATTGTTGAAGAGTGCATCAAGTGGACAGCTCAGCGCAAGGTGTTCGGCAAGCCGCTGATCAGCCAGCCCGTAATCCGCCAGAAGTGAGTTACGCGTCCTTCGGCTTGAAGTTCGAGGCTGACCCCCAGGCTCGCGCACATGATTGCAAAGGTCGAGTCCCTCCAGGCTTGGCTCGAGAATGTTACCCTCCAGATGTGCAACATGAGCTACAACGAGCAGTCGAAGCACCTTGCTGGCCAGATCGGTTTCCTCAAGATGCTCTGCACCCGTGTCGGTGGTGAGATCGCCGATGACGCCGTGCAGATCTTCGGTGGGCGCGGCCTCACCAAGACGGGCATGGGCAAGTTTATTGAACAGCACCAGCGCACTCACAAGTTTGAGTTAGTACCCCCTCTTGGTCCCGCAGAACGCCTACTGACCGTGCAGCGCGATCCTTGGAGGTGCAGAGGAGGTTCTTGGCGACCTAGGCGTCCGCCAGATGATGAACAAGATCCCGAAGGACCAGCCCCTCTAAAATCGGCGACAACGCCGTAGAAGCAGCAAAGGAGTTGACGCGCACGCGCTCTGTTGTAAAGGGCACGTTCTATAGTATGAAGAAGCGAGCAGCAGTCATGTATCCATGTGTACAAAGGCAGCAAGAATGTCAGTGAAGTCGGACGTCGCGTGACTTGATTTGCTATCCAGAGTAACTAGAATGGCAGGTCTTAAAAGATAGATAGGGATGATCCTCACCACTTTTTTTCTCATCTGGCGCGCCCCCCTCAGCATATATTTTCTCAACTTCCCCCCCCCCCCACCCCCCCCCTCAGCATATATTTATTATACCGCCAGGTGCCATACTACTCTGTGTATGTACCATCTTGTAGCCCCTTGACCGTAGGGTACCCCCGGATACACTCCGATAGGGGCTTTAGGAGAGCGCCGTGCCGCTGCGCTGAAGCTTCAGCTCTGCCAGCTGCGAGACTGGCGCCTTGGACATGCCGGCAGCCGCCGCCTACTGCCAAGCACATTAGACCGGGGAAAGGCACGACCAAACACACAAGCACAAGCTCCGTAGCGCAGCTGCTGCCCTGCCGATCTGCCGAGGACTGCGCCGCTGCCCGCCCTGCCGATCTGCCGAGGGTTGCGCAGTTGACACGGCGCGCACGGCAGACCCATGGGCCAGAGCTGTGACGTCATTACCCCCCTTGTTGCTGATCACCGATCGACGCGATCACGCTATCCGACGACTGCCAGGTTTGGCTGACAGGATCAGCGTCGCGCACACTGAGCTCCGATGCCTGATGGCCGCGCGCCTGAGGTCCGGCCACTAACAGCCACCGGCCACAGGTCACCGGCTACCGGCACGTCTCCCATGGGCAGCCCTTTCCCCACCGCATTCCCCGCACATCCTGAGCCCACAAGCTCAGGTGATCGGGTGTCGATGCCGCGGAGAGAGGAAAAAAAGAACCTTTGGTCTTGGGTTTGTTTGGTTCAGCTCCGAGTTTTCGCTTGCATTCTGCAGAATCGCCGCGGGGAGGGACCAGCGAACTCTGAGCTGAGGGGCTTCCCGACGCGAGAAAAACGGGAGTAGTGACAGGGACGACAAGGAACGACGACCATAACGCGCCGTGGTGTGAATGAAGGATGCCCGGACAACAGAGACGGAAGGGTGCGCTGCCCATGATGTGATCTGGCGCGATCATGCGAAAAAGCTCTTGTGTGCAGTCGATGGGGGGGGGGGTTCGCGTTTGGGGGGGCGTCCTATTGCAGTAACCCCACGGCCTATGGTGATCACTCGTTCCTTTCCTTGGGTCGGATACCGGGAACCTAGAGGTTGGTGCAGGACGAGGGCGTCGGGGGAAAGGCGCATGGGTGGGGTGGGCGCGGGGGTGGACGCAGGGGTGGACGCAGGGCTAGACGCAGAGGGGAGCGCAGAGGCAAACGAGACGACACGTGAGAGTTCTGGAGACCGGTCCGTTGACATCGGCGGCAGCGGTAGCGGCCACGCGACTGGCGGCATTTCGGGTATTAACAAACGCCCAGAGCCCCAGGACCAGCATGCCCCGCAAAGGTCCTTGCTGAGCTGCCTGTCTAAAGAACGGCTTGCAAGTCGACAAATCAATCAATCAGCCCCATGCAGTGTGTGCCGTCTCTCTCATACCACGCAGGTGATCCGGAACGAACAGGGTATGGCGCAGTGGATCCCCCGAACACATAAGCCAGCGTCTCTGCGTGCCTTCACTGGCCAATGGCCAGCGGATCAGTCAGCATTAAGATCACGATTACCTGGTCGGGTTAACACAGCAGAGATATTCGCGCTTGCATTGCGTTACTTGGGGTGTCTTAGGGGGCGGTACCGCCTTGTCCAATGCTTGCTGTGACTCAGGGATGACCTTCGGGAGGGCCGCAAGGAGACTGCCACATTACCTATGGCCGTCATTGACAGAGAGAGAGGGAGTCATTAAACGCCGTTTGTTAAACGATTATTTGGATGGTGCGCGGTATGTTCGATGTTGACTCGCTCGGGTAGAGGCAGTACCCTCCCAGCAGGAAACCCACCAGCCCACAAACCAAGCCATTCGCCAACCATTAGGTCGACCAAGGGTCGCCTACAAGAGGAGGGCAGCAGAAAGGACATCTACGCGTAACGTCAGTACCGATCGGAGGATCGACCCCTGGTTCCTGCGACAGTCCTCCTGAAACCATCCCCACCTTGACTGAATAGCCGCTCCTCATTCACGACCTTTCGTTACCACCAAATCGGTCCTTGCTCCTCCCAGAATCAGGCTCCCATGCTTAAAAATCGAAAACGAAGACAGTCAAGGCAAGTGGTCCCTCTGTAATCAACGGTTCTTCGGTCGCGTGTATTGGACTGCGCATGTCTCTTGCAGGCAATAGGAGGTATGAGGGTCATCACGTTCGTACCAGTCATTATCAGTGACAATTGGGAGCCAAAAAGTAAAAAGATCAGAGCGGAGACGAGAGGGAGTAAGTAGCTCTATGGAGTCCTTGACGGTGATGGAAAGGAGCGAACTCTGGTTCTCTTCCTTTTCTTTCTACGTCCTTTCCTCTTCCTTGATTCTGCAACTCGTGTCAGAGGTGCCTTTTTGAACACTTAATCTGTGCTCATTTTATCTTTTCTCAATATTACTCTGTTAGGCTGTTACTCTCGTCGACAACAACAGGTGCTTTAGGGTTGAGAACGTCAGTACAAGCAGACTGCCACATCCAGACTTTTTGAGGCATCTATCATAAGATAACCAGCCATGCGTAACGGATTGTTTTGAGGTATTCAAAAACTTACTGGTAGCATCCGGCAGTACAAATCCACGTTGAACGTCACTGCCCTCCGGGGTCTGGTCGAGCTCCTGCAACGACATCAGAAACAGAACCCCCCCCCCCCTTGCCTCAATGGTTTACAATCAGTTTGTCGAGGTCATGTGGCTCAGGCCCCGCAACTCGCAAGCTCACAGGCCTGTGAGAAAGTCCAACAACGGGACGCGGTATTCGGCGGTCCTTGTGCGATCCAGTGTGCAGTGTCGCCAGGTGAGCAAAGAGAGAAGAAGTTAGGTCGAGGGACATTATGCCCTACCTGGGATGTCCATCCGCTATTCGTCACGGCCTCCATCCCGGCGATGAGTCGGAGAATTGCCACACAAGGTCCGGGATCGAGGCCACTTGGAAGCTAAGCTAGTCGGATTTGTTTCCAAGGACTGGGCCAATTGGAACACTCTTATCTGCCGGCTGTAATGGCATGCGGCTCCAAGGCTTAGCAACAAAGATCGTTATCGATCAGGCGAATCACCGACGCCAGTCCCCAGCCGTCGCGAGCCGGCGCCAGCCGACACTTGCCGGCGCCAGCCGAAGGGGTTCGCACTAGCAACGTTCTCGCGAAAGACCTCCGCGTGGCCCAGCAGGTCGCCAGTTACCTTGTCAGAGCTTCCGTTTCCGAAGTAGCGTCGCGCTTTCCCCGGTCTACGGTAGTCACCTTCTCCCCGCCGGCTGTTTGACCAGTCTCTTGAGGGTCGAGAGCCATGTGGTGCACGGCAGTCTGGTATTTGGCGGATACACGATATCCACAACACGCCATCTCTGCCCACCGTCCAGCTGACACGAGTTGCAAGCCGTGCACGCCACAGGGTCAACCCAATGGTTCGTTGTGTCCATGGTCCACTGTCATTATGGGTCCAAGGGATCAGAGCAGTCAGGGACCTTATGGAAGGGTGGATTAGTTGCCTACAGCCGTGTGTGGTGCTCCAACCGCCGATGATAGTTCCAGCAGACAACTTACAGCACGTTAAAGTCAGAGTGCCTAGATTTTAAGTGACAGAGAGCGTTTGACGCCAAGGCATAGTGGAAACGAACACACGCAGGCGGGGTCGACCGCGCTGTGTCGCCATAGCCAAGAGCCCGTGATCAGAAGCTTCGGCCGTAAAATATCAAATTGGCCAGAGAGAGGCAAGCTTATCTGTATCAGCCTTGGGCACTGGCGAGTTTCCTCTCAGCTGTGTTCAGCCTCTGTTGCCTAGACAATGAGACTGACCACATCCGGAAAGTGGCCAGGTATCGCTTTCTTCACTCCTCTACTTCCCCAAACATTGTCAATCGTCATCTCTGTAAGCCCGTCGGTTCTCGGCGCTGTGGCCGTTAGTTCCATTCTGGCGGTTCGCTTAATACCACCAGTTGGGTATGATGGTCAATACTAAGACGGTTTCCTTACTCATTCAGCGCCGACACCATCACTTGCGACCCAATCGCTTCTCCCCTTCTCAGCTCTCAGGATTCCAACGGAAGCGAGATTGTGTACCGTTGTGAGGCTTACGTCTTCACTGGGGTTGGGAAAGACTAATGTCAGTCGCTCGGTTGCCAAGGAGTACCCAATGGTAGCTCAAGACTATCGTACCGGAACCTGTGTCCGGAGCGGCTATCGTATCGCCAGAAGGGCTTAGCGTGTCCTTCAAAATTTCGAGTTGTGTGCGACGCTGTTGGAGCAGAGAGTGCTTATTTGTCCCAACAGACGCTATCTGATTAAGGGGTACAGGGTTCACTGTCTTGTCAGTCCACCGCAAGAACAGATCCCGCTACTCATCTTGCGTTCCTCGGACCATACGGTTCGAACCAAAGCTCTATCGCCAGGGAAAGTAGGAAGGACGAATTTTAGTCACGTCCTGGGTGGCAGAGACCGAAGTAAAGGGATCCTCTCTGACCCGAACGACAAGAAATGGGTGACTCATGTAGGTCTCGCAAGCCGACGGCAGGTCCAGGGTATCGTTGCAAAGCGCGGCTCCTTGTTTAGAATAGGTCTTGAGACTCAGCAAACTTTGCGCTGGGACTCAGCGAGAAAATAGGGGAAAATAACAAACCCAGGTCGAGGACAAACAGGATGTGAGCACAGATTTTGCACGTGAAGGAAGCAGTAGGCGAGGAAGGACGAATCCTCACGCGGTCATCCTCCCTCTCTATTGTAGAGAGGCGTAACTCACCGCTACTCCTTCCACAATGGAATTGTGGTCGTCCATACAGGTTTGGTACACATTGTTTTGAACATCCCAAGGTCCAAGTAACCTTCTAGCTCACCGGGCATGGGTCGGTCACGTTCCTGGGCAAAGAGATGGAATCCCAACATTTCTGGCAAGCTGCTGGTTTCCAGACACTCTCCTCCATGCCCGGCCGAACCCGAGAGACAAAACAGCGAGTGAGACAGTCGTCGTCAGCATCTGAAGCTGCACGAATGTAACTCGCTAGATGTGCCACAGAATAGCCTAGGCTGTGTCAAAGGCTGTTAAGCTTGGACGCCGAGGTGAGTGACTGAACATCCGGTTTCTCGGGGAGTCCGAAGAGCTAGATCTATAGTCAGAAGCCAAGGCAGTTGGTCTGGAAGGGAACGATACCTGCAATTAGAAAGGCAGTCCCGGTGTGGAACCCCAGAGGTCGTAGCGGGGCGTCCGTCTTGCGAACATGAAGTTTAGAATGTGACTGATCCCCATGCTGCTACAATATGTGGTGGTCTTCCCCATGAGCCTGAAAAGACAGCTCCACCATCCCAGAAAATGGGGCATTTCTATTCGGTTGAGAGCGTCACCTTGGTGAAGCAACCGAAGGGTTAATGGAGGATTGGAGCTTCAGATTGGTAAACAATGGCTGCGCAGTCAGATCTGTCAATACCCTGCAGATCTGCTGCCTCTGGGTGCGATTCGAGACCCTGTCCTGCCAGTGGGCAAGGTAAATATCTATCTTTGTACTTCGTAACATGTACGTAGAGCTGAGAAATGAGAACCCATTCTCCAGGCAGAAAGTCCTGGGGATCGAGCCGTTGGAACATAACTGGAGTCGCACGCACGCCATCCGTCTCAGTTGTCGGAGACTCCGCTGACCTACGACCCACTGCGAAAGGCATGTCTTTTCTCCTGACAACAGCAAGGATATGAGTATTCAATGTTCTGTTTACGAGTGCGAATCAATGCAAGAAAGTGATATCGACTTGTTCTTTGGCTACAAACGTCCATAGGTCCAACAGAGGAGATTCAAAAATGGCTGACGCGAACACTTCCGGCAAGGATACACATGCATCTTTTAGGTCTTAAGCGGTCAAACACCGAAGAACAACTCCGGGAACGACACCACACCCTCTCGCTTAGGCGAGGAAGCTAAGGGAACACACAGTCCACGGCGTGTGCGTAAGAGGGCAGGTCGCAAAGTCTTGTTCCGGGCTGAAGGGACGAGCAGGAAGCAACCCAAACAAGAAGTGACAGCACGAGGCAAGTGGCAAAGCCATTATTGTTCGCCCAGCTACGCTGCCGTTCGCTCTGCCTGATCACGCCCACCGGCCTTGAACAAAATGCAGCAACTGCCAAGTTGCGACCGTCCTGTGGTAGATATGATTCCTCATCATAAGAATTTTACAGCTTGGCCACTGGACTCGTCCGACCAGATAGTTTGTTCTACTTGCAGCAGAACGCGGCTACCAAAAACGCCACAACACACTAAATCTGCCTTGCGCAGAGGTGTAACAAGCCCACGGCACTTTTTATCCGTTTTCCAGGGCCACCCTTTCTCTTGCAATTAAACAGAGTTATACCGGAGACGCCCTCCCGTCCAGCCGACCGCTAAGTCGCTGTAACGAGGTCGTGTCGGTGGGTACATAGAAATGTCCGGTCTCACCAGACCCCTACATTGTTCCCGGGCTGCGCATCTACGGCTCGCTGCCGTGTACAGCAACCACAGCTATCCACGCAAGGTTCAAAGTCACGACCAAAGGGGAAGCATAACGAGAGCCCGAAGTGAATCTGCGATGGAAATGACGGACATGACAGGTGGGCGATGCACGCTCATGACGCGGGCCCTCTCTGCTGTTCAGAAGACTCGTCTTAGCGATACCCGACGGGCCGTCTCCGTGGTGTGACAGGAACTCTGTGCTCAGTATGACACTGTGCAGGGGTAGGCTTGCGGGGCTCTGTCCATATGCAGTGCGTAAACCCGGGCTGTCAGTTTCTGGGGAAATTGGGTTAGAAAAGAGGTGTCTAGTGGCCCCTGTGACGTAAGCCGACCCCCTGTACCACACGTCGAACTTTGCTCTCCCATTCATCTTCCCGGGTAGCGGGTTCCCTTTCTGCGGCTTTGTGCATCCCGGGCATACCAACACATGGGCAACTGGGAGAGAGTCATACAGGACTGACAGGTCATCCCTGCGTCCAGTGGGATGCATGTGGTGACGATACGGTATCATCCCGTGCCAAGAGAGTACATCATCTGGGAACAACACTGAACTGTCAGGGGCGAGCAAAGAGCCGTCACATACCAGGGCACTAGGGTCTGGTGGAGACTTAAGGTTTGGGGTTGAAAAGGGGCCAGACCTGCGTCTGGGTCCGTAGGTCGTCTTGCACGTGTAGGCATTTGACGGAAATTTACTTGTGATTAGGAGGATACGAGATCCCTTCCGTACAAGAGCGTGGCGGTCTCGTCATCCAGCGGTTAGCGGCAGCCACAAGATCGACGGGTACCACAATTGATGTTGGCGTGAGTGACTACCATCCCTTACGGGAATGCCGGAAATGCTGGGGTTGGCTGCATTTGTCTTCCACCCGGTGATTGATGCTAGACGCCAAACAAGTCGGGCAGGGGATCACGGACCCAGCACACCCGCCATATGCTGTTCTCCTCCTTGGGACTGTTTCGCACCCACGTAATCCCTTCTGCTATGCCGTGGCGCAATTGACGTCCGTCCCAACAGTCCAGCCCCTGCAGTCGTCCCCTGTTGTCGAGAGGATAGGTGGAGTGCCATGATGGGGTGCTGAAACACGCGACCATGGACTGAGTCTGGGCCCCAAGGTGGACGAAGCGAACGGGTCGTCCATGTCGCCTTCCCCCCAGTGCCTAGTGTGGGGATGATACTGCCGTCGGTCACCTGCAGTCTCTCGTGGGGTGTCGGCTACCACTGGCATGGGGCCAAGACCAAGGATGCTTTATTGCGCACTTCCTGGGTTGGAGCGCACTACATCCGTCATCAACCTAGGCAACCAACCATTCGCAGGTTTTGTGATTAGTAGTTAGGACATTCACTCAAGACGGCAGTGGAGCGAGCAAGCTCCCGGAGATACATGGAATGTGAAGGTAGGTGAGCACTTTTGAGGTTTCGTAGTGAGACACATCCTGCCACAGGCAACTTGATCGTACGCGTTACAACTGTGTTTACGACCGCTTTCACTGAACAACAACTAACATGTCAGTGACGTGAAAAGCGCGCGGGAACATGGAGAGTAATATTCTAGACATTCCCAGATGGGGACGGGGCCGTAACGAGGGTCACAGGACTCGATTTCCAAGCCTGCGCTGCCGGAGGGCAGCAGTAGTCACAATGTGCAAATCGCACTCAGGACCCCACATTGCGGGCGCGGATCAGGCGCCACCACAGACCTGTCTCAGACTCTTCCTGGAAGGTCACGGAGAGCGGCAATAGACGGCTTGGCTCGAATGACCGGGTAATGGACCTTGGAGGAGGCCATCAGCTGTTAGATCAGGATATAGACCAGTGTCGACACTTTTCTCATGTAAACGTAAGGGAGTGGCTGCTTCAACATCCCCGGAAGGACGATATTGCAATTGTCGCGGAGGTTCCCGGCACCGATGGACTGTTGCTGCGGACACAACTTCTACCGCAGCACCTCTCGTTGTTTCTGTTGGCCCATTGAGTTGAGGGAGTTAAGGAGGTTCCAAGACCCATTGGCAGTGATGGCACGCACGGGTTTGTACTCCCCCCGTCTCTCCCAGGCTTTCCCACAGCGGCCTTCCGACGGGCACAGACACAAAGAAACAACACACGAGGTGTTCCGACTGGATCCCAGAACTGTGTCAGAGGAAACCCGATGAGGCCGATTTTCGACCACGACTGATGTCGCGCAGCAGAGGAGAGCGAGGGGGCGTTGCTCCGCTGGACAGTGTCTTTGCGCCACCTTGTTCCCAGATCACCTTGCCCGGCATCGGAGACGGAACGGTTTTTGAAACGCGTTGATGATGGGTCGTGTGAGTGTCATCATGAGCACAAGAACGGGTGGTGATGATAGCGGCGTGCCAACCATGTCAATGTACTGGCATCGAGTGGGTCAGGTTGGCTACTGCCAAGCTTCGAGGAACGGTTCCTTTCGGTCGTGCGTGATCGAGCCAGCTCAAGAGGTGATCTGGTTCCGTATGCCAGGCAGGTTCACCTGTTAGTCGATGCACTGCGTGGAAAGTGGTGGTGACACGATCTCTTCATGCAGGAGAGGCAGCCGGCAGGGGCGGGTAGTCAGGTCCCTGACACTGGCAGGATGTGGATCCATGACTCATGCCGAGGGAGGGCATCGGAGAAATATCCTACTGAAGGGAGAGCTGCACTTCATTCATCAGCCCTACGTTATGCCGCGTC
Source organism: Apiotrichum siamense (assembly GCA_023653615.1). Taxonomy (NCBI): domain Eukaryota; kingdom Fungi; phylum Basidiomycota; class Tremellomycetes; order Trichosporonales; family Trichosporonaceae; genus Apiotrichum; species Apiotrichum siamense. The sequence goes on from JALJEG010000001.1 coordinate 1,790,309, forward strand.
ACCATATTGGCGACATATACGACAGCATATCGGAGGCCTCTTGACCGAATGGCAAATATAAGGTGCCATGTACGGCATCGCCATGTGGGCTGTCCTTTGTGACTATGAACCTTTTTCTCTTCCGGTACTTTGCAGCCAGTGGTTTCCCCGGCTTGGGCGGACACTGGACTTGCAAACACCAGTCCCGATTATGATTTCCTCCCCTTGCACAACGTTGTAAGCAGGTGAAGAAGAGACCCCATCAAGATCTGGGCATTTGGGTTAGCGCACCCGCAACGGAGTCGCAGTGTGGGCTGATGCATGTGGCTGACGAATTCGGAATGCAAAGGGGCATCCGGGGTGTGTGTGTGTGTGTCGGACGTCCACGCACGGCTGGTCTGATCTGCAAGGAATGGGCATCCCTTGCAGTCCACGTACGACGTGTCACGTCCATTAATTAACCATGGCTCAAACGTGCTCACCCACGTCACAGATGGGTAACGAATGTCCTGAATCGCGACCTGGTTTGCCTTGGCCTCCGAAGTACGCTCGAGCGAGAGAGTACAGGGTCCCGCAAGGTTTTCCAATGTGCCCGGTCTCTGGACCGAGGGGCGAACCGGACAGGCTCCGAGCCCAGTGGGCCGGCTGCTATTCTGCTACCACCTGGTGGATAACCTCATTGGCTCTTTGCACAGTTGGTCGATCGCCCCGGAAGGCGAAATTCCAACAGCTGCTCGCATGTCGCCAAACTATATGGACAAGCGTCGTGACGGACGGCACACTTTGGAAATATTCCGCATCCGAGCGGATAGCCTAGTGGTTTCTGTCTGGCACGACCAACCCAGGGCACCTCCATATCTGAGGCATGGGCATGGCCCAAGCTTGCCAGCCTTGCATGGATATACACGACCAGCAAGAAACAAAAGGCGAGTAGAACATGGACTGTAACCCACACTGTGACGTGAAGTGCCAGCGGGACCAATCAACGCATGCCCACATTTACGAGACATATCTAGGAGACAAAGGGCCTAGAGGCTGTGCCTTTCCAGGGGCAAAGTGGCAAGGCCTGATGATGCGTGGCATCGCGTCTGAGCCCGCGCCATGCGTGGCGGTCGTTGGCCGCAAGCTGTTACCAGCCCCGTCTCCCCACCCGAGTGTGGCCCCTGAACCGTGCGGAATTCATAAAGCATGGGCAAATGCCGAGAGCAACGGCAAAGAACAACAACAAAAAAGGTTTCAACCGCTCCCTCGCCCCAGGGGTGTTCTTGGATGATGCGCAAGTCGCCGCTCTCGCGCGGGGCATCGCTCTCGACCCTCAAGAGCCCACATTCGACCGTCGACACGTTTGACAATCTCAGACACTCGGGGGTGCCTGGTGTGCGCGCGCAGGCACGAGCTTGCAATTATGGCGTTTGCACAGGCAGAGCTTGCGGTTTATCATCCGGTCCCCAGACCCCCCCTCCTCCCTTGCCTGTCGCTTGCTGGCTTGGAACCCCACTCGCTCCGGTCATTGGCGTTTAGCAGGCGCTACCCGCTCCCGACATGTCCACCGTCCAACTCCACACAGAGACCAAGCCACCTGGGTAGGTAGTCCGAAACAGGCCCCTCGCCGTATCCGTGTCGTGGTATCACAGTCAGTACAGGCAAACGGACGCCTTTGGTATTATTAAAGGTGGAGCCTAAAAGGTGTAGGACATCCTCAATGATGGCAAAACATCGGACTGTATAGTTTATCTCTGGTGCTTTGACACCCTCACTTTACATAACCATACATCCCTTCCGCAACCTCAGCGGACGGAAGAGGCAACATCGCTTGCATCCCACACCCACCTCATTCCATTCCTCTCCGATTGTCTCGACATTGTACTCTTCTCCTCTTTTCCGTCAAAGGCCTAATCGTCACGGTCAATTCCCACAACGCCTGCGACATTGCTAGTGTCACCTCGTGGTACTCCGACGCCACACCAGCACTAGCCCCGGCCTCGACGCCACTGCCGCCGGGTCTGCCGTGCGGATCAGTGATCGCCGCCAGCATCCACGAGTTGCAAGTGTTCGTGGCATCCTCGGTCATCGGCTGGCGACACCGTGTGCTTAGCACATGCGTCTTGTTAGTGTAGGACGGTAGCGCCTTAGCAGGACCGCCCTCGCCTCGAATCGGAGCGTCCAAAAAGTGGACGTGTTTCAATATTTCAGAATCTGGAGGACATCGTCCGCCAACCCATCTCAGCACTGCCGCCGACCTCTCTCCCGTTGCCGCGGGCAGTGACCTTTGTTCCCTCCCACACAGATCACAGTGTCCATACCACCCTCAACGAGCTGCCAGCGCTGGTCGTAGACGCCGCATCTGCGCCCGACCCCACTCAGACCGCCTGTTACCGGACGACCTCTACGATCAGCCTCCCCGACGCCCAGGCGCTACTGTGCATACCCCGGCATTGAGCCTCCCCAAGCCGTCCACACACATCTTGCGGATCGGGAAACTCGGCGTGGTGCGATCGTCGTCATCATTCAGCGCTCCTTCTGCCGCCCATACCGACGTACGGACGCCCGATACCGTCAAGTGCCGACTGAGACGGGAGCCCGCGAGATCTTTTAAAAGGGCAGGTTCGTTACCGACGCCAGCTGCCACGCACCCCAACCTCGCCTTCCATTCCAGCACTGTTGGCTACACTGCAGCAGAGACACTTGATTCCAACACCCCTCGTGCTTCTCCATTCTTTGTCTCCTCTTCCACCCATCACGCCGCCACTCCATGACAGCGTACTTCGACGTTGTGGTTCCCATCACTCCCTCGACTGTAGCGTTTGGGCACGAGTACCACAAGATGAACAGCTTCAACAACCACTTCGACACTTTTCCTACTCCCAGTAGTGGTAGTGGTAGTGGCGTTCCATATCCCCATGGCTCAACGCCAACACCGGGACCCGCCTCCTTTGGCGCAACCCTCACGCCACTGCCACAGACATCCATGAATGGTAACCTCTCCTCCGTTTCCCCTTCCTACGGCTTGTCGTACGCGTCCGATTCTTCCAACGCTTCCTCACCAGACCTGCAGAACGCTCCTGCACGGGGTCACAACTGGGGCCAGCCAGGCGTCCCGCCAGGAACTTGGTACCCTGTGCCGGCTCCTCCACCGACTCTGGACGGAAGGGCACCTGTTCCCAGCACGTCGGCGGTCACGCACTGGCCCGTTCACCTCGAGGCCGAGAACATGTGAGTATCCACCCACATGAACAATGTGCGCTGGTTGCCTCCATTCCAAACAACGATCATGGACACCATGGCTGACCTCAACAGGCATTCGTTCACGCAGCGCCAGACTAGCCCACTCCTTCACCCACATGTAGCTCGGCATCACCCATACCTCCCAGAATTAAGTATGACCGCTCACCGCCACCCACCAGGAGCGGTACCCCGTCCACTTGGCGCATTGCCATTGCAACACCACCATCTCTCACCTCACACCGCTCCTACGGTCTTGGCCCCCGCCAACGCCCTTGGCGTCACAGGCGAAGAGCGCCCCAAGTCTGGGCGCCTAGGAGTCAAGCGCCGTCAAAAGTATACTCGCACCCGCACCGGCTGTCTCGGTTGCCGAGCTCGGCGCATCAAGTGCGACGAAGGTCGCCCAATCTGTCGCCGCTGCACTGTCGCAAAGCGCGAGGTGTGTTTTACATTACTCTCGATCGGTTTGAAAGACTTTAGAGAAGCTGACTCTCAGTGTGTGTTCCCGGATCCTAACGAGGCCAAACGGTCCAAGAAGGGATGGACGCAGTCTGACAGCGACGACGATCCCGAGACCTCAGCTGTTCCTTCAACGTCAACAAGTGATGTACCCTCCATTAAAATTGATACTTCAGTCTCCTCTGCTTCCCAGTCGTTGTCGGCGCCATCATTCATCAGTCCCCATCACACGCCCTATGTCCCTCCGAGCACGGCCATGTCGGATCCAGGTTCCGTTACCGAGATGCCCTTTGATATCAGCCAACCCCTTCCTGACGGGTTTGGCCTAAACAGTGAGACTCAAGTCTTGAACATGGGACTCACGCAGACTTCCAATATCCCCATCAACAACAACAACAGCAACAGCAGCAACAGCAGCAGCAGCATCACCAACAGCAGCAGCAACAACATCCCTCACAACACCACCACCAACAATCTTGGCCTCGACCTGGCGGTGGCTGGTGTTGAACTCGGCGCTGCTACTGCGCTTGACACACTCTTCCGCGGTCGTCGTGGTAAACAACCCGACGGCGACCCTCATCTACTCCTCTCGCCTAATTGTGAGTGCTACTCTTTTCCTTTTCATTTTCTCAAGAGGGCCAAACAAGAATTTCGTGCAGTTCATCCCGTGTGTCAGTACTAATTATCCATTCCAGCCCTTCTTCCGTGGTTTCCTACTGCTCATGAGCAAGGCCTCGTTCTCCATTTTGCACCAATGCGGCTGCTCTCATGATGGCAATCCCGCATGGTATCAACCCAATGCCAGCCACCAACCTCCCCATCCTCTTCGGGTCTCCCCACGACACCAATCCCCCGGGCGCCGGATTCCTCCTCCCCCCACCCCCCCCTAGCCTCCCGGCATCGATGCCGTCCACGAAACGTTTCTACCCCCCGTTGTCGCGTAGACACTCCCGTGGCCGACTCCAGGTTTCAATACGCGGTCAGCCTTCCCCATTCGGCCAATGCCACAGTTCTCAAGGCAGCAGCAGATAGTCCTGTCCCTGTTAGCATCAAGTAACGCAGCCCTTTGCGCGGACACCACCGCCCTCACAACCTTGGACATTCTGCGATGGTGACGGGTAGCAGGACAACTTTCCACCTGCTAAACGCAAGCCGCTGGTTCAGGGGGGGTGGCGCTCAGATGCTCTAGGACTGGCCGTCCATGCAGCTTCGTTACGGATTTCCCCTGCACAGCCCATACTCGAAGTTCTTGCGGTCTACGATTCATTCGGTAGGTTTGTTGTCCGGGTCTCCTTGGCTTGTTCGCCCGTTGTTCCGTGAATGGAAACCATCTCCTTCTGGCAGCCAAACGGAACCATCAAAGTTCCAAGCATCGTCTGGGGCATGGAGCGTAATCTCGAAGGGGGATACCCTCAAGGGGCTGGCTGTTCTTTTCGAATACATCTACCAGGGCCTTGCACCCTTACGTTGCCCAGCGACCGTCCGTGCGCACGCGGCAACAACACGGGTGGGGACTCGGCGTCTTGCCGTTCCTGACCCTAGTGAGGGAAGAGCGTGGTGGATTTGACGGTGAGGAGTGTGCCACACTCGCTGCTGCGCAGCACAAGATTCACACCGCCTCGTTGATTTTCCATTTTTTTTTCTGTTCATTTGTTTATTTTTTTGTTTTATCTGGTCTTCGCTCTTCCTATTCCAGGAACTGCGCTAATATCCACAGGTTGCTTGACCAGTGACAAGGAACCATCACTCATTCCCCCGACGATGACACATGTTGGTTGTCGCCGAGTAGGAGTACCTACCAGGACAAGTCGGTCGGCCCCATGGTTGGCATTGGCAGAGCCTGCTTGGTGTCCTCTAACCGGGTGTCTCACCTTCTTGCCCGGGTGTCCAAGCTCACCAACTTGCTTGACGACCGTGCAAAAGCCGTAAACACAAACGGTCCTTCCCGCCCCGCTCACACGAGTCGTGCCACCCATCTCCTTTCCACAGTTGTTTCATCCGAGACCCCACCGTCCGCGGCGAATGGCCACGTCGATCACGACGTTACTGATCTCGACGAGGTGGCCCTGCAAACGGAGGCAACCCTATTGCGACAGGAACTTGATGCCTGGATCGACAGCACCAGACCGCGTCCGCATGCAATCACGATCGTGTCCTGCTGTCCACAAAGGTGCCCGTACATGCCATCCAGGTGAGTTGAATTTGGAACCGTTAGAGTTCAATTTGGTTGTACCGGGGAATTGCTAGACCCTGACTGGTGAATTAGATTCTCCTCATACGGATGCTGTTCGGACGCACCCGAGACGACCCCGAGGTGCACGCCGCCGCTCAACAGGTTCTCCAGAACTGTAGCCTAAGCGCCGCCGCCACACTCGCCATGTGCCTTGACCTCATGTGGCCAGCCGTTGTGGCTGACTGTGAGGTAGGCGGCAACTTGCCGCCGGTGGCTTCTAGCTTTGCAGGAGGGCTTCAAGACGCAGTGCTACTTCGTTGTTGACACGGCCGCCGGTCTCAGGAAGTGTGACGTTGTGGCAACGGCAACAAACCGCGCGCCGACTGGAAGGGGATGTGCCACGATCTGGGTCTGAATGTTTTGCCCTGCTAGTCACCTCCCCTCCGCTCACAGGAATATCCCCGCTCTGCGCTGTGCGAGACCACGAGAATGAACGACGAACCGGTGGTTGAGCAACCGACGGCGACACGCGCGAAAACGAAGACGAAGACGAAGACGAAGTAGAAGATACATGGGAACTCACCGCCGCCATCCTACCTCATTCCCCATCTCATCTCCCACCAGCACAGGATCTGTCATACATAATACTGCCATACCGTGTCTTGTCGTACCATCTTGCAGCACTGCAGACCACAGCCTTTGATCGACAACCTCATATACGAATATGTTTTACTAGCTGTAGTTTGTCATATGCCATTAACGTAGCAATTGTTTTTCCTCAGTCATTCACTGCCTTCAATGAATGTGTTGCAAGGACACGCACGCGCTAATACCATATGATATCGGCGCAGCAGTGATGAGCAGAGACCTCCCACATGTTTCAATTTCCCCCACGCCCTCAGATATTCCACAACTAGGTGAAGACTATCCAGGCAGAGGTTCAGACATTTTTATGTCACGATCTACAGTTCATGAGGCCATTAGCATGAAGCCATTGGGCGAACTGCGGTTTATGTAGTTTTCCAGATATCCTTCTGATGGTGGTTGCTCAGACACCGACGGATGTCAGTCGGCAGAAATTTCTGAGAGCCGGGGTGCACTCCATCCGTTTGTGCATATTCGTCCTCATCAGAGACCTGCCTGGCACCGTTCTTAGACTGTCCTTCTTTCAATGGGACCGGAAAAGGACATGGTTGAGGGTGGAACCAGAATAAACTCTCGCCGCCGCCATATATAACGAAGTATTGGGACGACTTCTGTGGAGGCGGAACGCATAATTAGATGACAGCCCAACTCTGGGAGACAGAAAGAAGCCGGGCATTGTCTTTGAAAAGATGGCAATCTTTGGATATTGTCGGTTCTGTCGAACTCTCATGTGCGTTGCTGGTCGTAAGCGGACTTGGAGTGAGACTTTGTTGCACCAATATTGGTATGCAGACTGAGGCTGGTGACTCGAGAGCCCCACTGAAGCCCCACGACTGGATATGTGGGTGGCCGTGCATTCTGACCATCTCGTCGTGGATTCCGGAGTACGCACCCACTTCCGGGAATTTGAGGTTTATTCGCGACTGCAAGTTCTTGTCCAGTGGGGTTGAGGTTAGCGTCTGACTGTGATGGGGACCACGGTGGGCACTGTTCTGAAGACTCTTGCAAACTGTGATGCCAGAATACCCAAGTCGTCACTGCTGATCCCTTGAATGATGTGTCTGCTCACACACCAAGGCTTCGGGAGTTCTCATGACTGTAGGTTGGTATTATGGCGTCGTGGACGAACTGGGGGAAGTGATGTCTGCCACCGGCGGCAATCTTTGCATTGCGTACTTGCAGCAGTGGTGGTATCGACTATGGGAAAGGGGCAGGAAGGCGACAAAGGACGAAAGGTAATGCTGCCAAACTGCGATCGGACGGCCAAGGTTGGCATCGTCCACGTCCACTCTCGCAACGCGTGGTAACGAAAGTGGATAGCAGTGGCAAAAGCACTGGCACTGAAGTCGAATCATTTTCTTAGCGGTCACAGCAGGTACCCACGGCCGTGGCGACCCATTACCCGCGATGCGCGTCCTGTGGCACAAGTTGCTGAGGAAGGGTTACCTGCTGATTTCCAACGGTCATCGTGAAGCATTTAGGTAATGGATCGTGTCAAGTCAGCGTCCCTTTGGTTATGGTAGAAAAGCACCCGTGGTGGACTTCCAGAACACTCCATCGGTTGGCAGCCACGTACTCGTCAACGAGGACCATATTGGAACAGTGCAATTCACTCGCATCAGCGGGGGCGGCGCCGCCCTACATAGTGCACTCATGGTCTTAAGATGTTGACAGTTCGAACACAAGTGAGGCTATACGAGATAACAAAGTGGATGTGCCAGATGTGTGGTGGGATGCAGGATCGGGAAATGACAATGCTGAAGAACTTCGAAACGAAATGATGTCGATGCGCGTGGGTGCTTTTGGATTTCAGTTTGCTTTCTGTCTTGCTATCGGAGGGGAACCACATTATTAGGGACGGTGATGGGGCCTCTATATAGCTTGATCATTGCGAATGCAAGGGGCACAGATGTTGAACAAGAGGACAATGGTGATAGCTGGAGGAGCGGAGGAGAATGTCTCATACGAGAACAATTGAGAAGCCAGAGAAGAAACGCGAGGGGCGAAGCCGGGGGCATAGAGGGCGAAAGTTCAATTTCAATAGCCAGCGTGGTCATAGTGGGCACCCTCGCAATGCAGCCCTCCTGTCAGGAATGAGCTCACATATTTCTAAGAGGTGAGAGTCCATTTGTGCTCACCGCCATAGAAGAAGGCCCGGCGGGTAGCGACGGAACGGTAATTGTCGGGCTGAGGCGACACAGACGGTTATCTTTGATCATTCGCTTGGGACAAGTTGGCAACTGCGTACTTTGGGGAAAGGCTCCTGCAAGTAAAAGTGTATCAGTGTCGTGGGACACCCTTCGCTTAACGTGCACTTACTGGCTGACCCTTGAGTGCACCACTAGAGCTAAGCGATTAGCAAAACTGGGGTATAAAGGGTGGCACACCAACTAGAAGATCTGCGGCCGCCACCCCTCAATCACATTCATAACGGCCGAGTTGCTGCGCGGCAGTTAGTCTGTGAGTGGAACATGCTTCGTTCTCCTATCTCGGCTCACTGAAACTTGTTCACCAGCGCCGCCTTGCCCTGGATGTTCGCGTACGAGACCTGACGATCAGTGACACGTCCGAAAGCCACTATCCTACTTGGAGAACCTTCTCGCTAGAGAACAAGTTCCACTTCTTGCCCACTTTCGCCTTGATGAACTGGAGCAGGGCATTGCAGGAGGTGAAGTTGACGAAGGCGTAGCCCACCTATTGTCAATACAGTCTCGCCCCAGTTTATGACTAACATTGCAATGGTTGTTGAAGTCGAACCGAAGGTAAACAAAGTCAAACTCGTGTGGAACGACCTGCAGGGTAAGCCAGGTATGACTGACAGGATATCGAAGGCAGACTAACCTGTTGCAGGATGTCGACAAGCTCTTGACGTGACAGTTTGTTCTGCAGGCTCAACAAACGTACTCCATCACACTCTCCACTTACTGGGACGTTCTTGATCATTACAGTGGTCTGTGTGTCCACCCCTTCAAGAGTTGTCAGCCAACCCCCTTGGACCGTACACTGGACGGCGTTACATACCAGCTTCAATCCTTTCAGGGTAGACCAAGTTTTTGGGCGGGATGGCCTGGCGGTCAACTACCTTGCTCCAGCGAGGAACCGCATAGGGGCGCTGCTGTCCAGCGCGGGCGGTCACTATGTTTTGGTTGAGAAGACCCTGCAGAGCAGGGTGCTCCGGGATCTGGTGCCCACGGCCGAACTGTCGTTCCTGTGGCGCCTTGTATCCTTCCCCGTCGCCCAGAGTCGAAGTCAGGCGTCGAGGGGGTGACACGCGTGGGGAAGATGCCGTTTGGTATGAGTTGCTCTGAAGGGAGAGACGGTCGAAGCTGAGGTTAAGACTGTTGGCCTCTGTCGGAGACACTGGAGCCGAAAGGTTCGATGGCGAAGTGGCGTACGAAGCCGGTTCACTCCTGCCTTCGTACTCCGCCAAACCAAGAGCGTAGGAAAGAGAAGAATGACGACGGTAGGTGCCGACTGGAGTGCTAATCGGGGGAGTAACGCGGGTGCTGTGGGATGGGGTTTCGGTAAGGTATCGAACCCTCAGAACTCCGCCATCGTCGAGGGGCTGGCCGTTAAGAGTGTTGATCGCACTCGCAGCCGCACAAGTATTCCAGAACTCGGCCCCGAATGACTATTGCATCAGCTATTGTGAGCACAAGAGTCGCTCACTTTGCCATGGGGTTCGTAGACCTCGAAAAGTTTGAGCTCTCCGAAATGAGCGAGACATTTCTACTGTTAGATGTCGACGGATGAGGACATGCAATTCACCTCCATCCCATCTACTCCGACTCCACGAAGGTTGCGCTGTACATCGACTTTGATAGTGGATTCAGAGTCTTGCCAGATCCAATTGTCCCCGATACCAGTGATCTCATGTTGAGCTCGAATCACCATCAAAGGACTTACAGCGCGTACAGTGTCCTTGTTCACCCTCACACAGCGGAGCTGGATTAGTTCTCCAGAAGGGACGAGGACTTTGCGGTAGGTGAGGTAGTCGGCGACAATCTTAGCGTCGCGACTGTCGTAAAAGGTGACGATCACCTGGAGTTAGCTGACGAATAGCAGTTCTCTCTCACCCAACCCTCGGTCTTGAGGTGCTTGTCAACAACGTCCTTGTAGGGAGCAATGGTCTGAATGACCTGAGCAAGTGACTCTCCGTTGCCGAAGTGGGGCACATTGAAGATCTAATATATGAGGTAAGATAAGGGAGTGCGGCCTCCAGAACTTACCAAGAGGAAGCGGCCAACGTCGTCCTGCGACATCTTCGTGTCTGGAATCAGTGTCGGGGGGATACCCGATGCACCACGTCCCAGAATCTCTTGCGAGGTGCTCGAGGTGCTCAAGGACGTATAGAGGGCTGGACCAAGGACGCTAGGGCTCTGAGTCTGGACCGAGGAAGGGGATGTGGTCAACGACAATGAAGAGTGAGAGGGCGGAGTGCGGATGATGCTGCTCCCACTCGAGGAATACGAGTGGCGAGGAAACCCTGAGCGGTTAGGTACAGCCAGGCTCAGTGAACTTGCGCTGATATGCCAGGTCGTGGCGGGACAGAGACTCATCGACAGCCAAAGACGTCAGCGACGCCAGTTGAAATTCTTACGTTCTGGAGACTGGGACGGTAGTCGCGAGGGATCGCATAGCCGTCGAGCGATGTGACCGGAGTGAACACCGAGGTGTGAGGATCAAGCGTGCCCGCCATGGCAGTAGGGGTCGCAACATCGTCTTCTTTGGAGTGCAGGTGGTTGAAGGTGGGATATCTTCCTTTTCCTTCCCGTGAGGTGAGTGAGAGAGGGAGGGAAGGAGTTAGTCGGCCAGAGGGGATGAGAAGATCAGGTGCACTGGGACTGTTAGCAACGCATTTTTAACCCGAGGGCGTACGGAGACGTCGTCTTGTTGGATACGGGGGTGCCAAAGGTAGGGGTGAGGACACCAAATTGGTTATCTTGGCTTTGGCCCTCCACGTGACCAACAGTCTCGCTTTTCTCCACTAGGTGCTCGTCCGCTTTAACCTCAGAACGACGATGAATGCGGTCGTCGAGGTGTCCTAGCGATGATGAAGAGGACTGGTGTGGAGACTGGGCCTGCGGAACGGAGTTAACGACTAACGCCAGGCTTGTGGGAGCAGCCGGTAAGAGTTCACAGGACGCCTTCTCTTTCCTACTGGATGATTGGGACAACTGGAGCTGACCTCGCAAACACGCACCATGGTCATTAGAGAGCTGCTCTCGGGGAAAGACTTGCTGGCTGCCGAGGTGATATAGAGGAGAAGACAACTGCAAGGCGGCCACATGAGCGCTTATACTAAAGGTGCGAAAGAGAAGACCCACCTACCTCAATTACGGATAGAAGGCGCAAGATGGATTTCGGGGTGGAGGTGAAGTGGAGGTGAAAGGGGCCTTGCTGAGTGCAGAGGGAGCGAAGAGCACACTGGCAACCAGGTCCTTGAAGCCACCCGGGGCGGACAAGGCGATGGGTTGATGGGTTGGGTTGATTGACTGAGTAGTGGAAGAAGATCGAGGAGGAGAGATGGTGGCTGTGAAGATAGAGTGGGGAAGGCGTTTGGGAAGACGCTGAAGATGGGAACCTGCGACGTGCCGAGAGGGCGGGGAAAGAAGCACAAGGTAATAGTCAAAACCTTGTCGAAGCGAGAAGACAGCCAAAGCAGTCAAGCTCGTGTGATGGTATGAGAGGTGGAGGAGGGGGGGTCTGGGGAGGCTGAGGGCCAGTGGCCATCCGGGGGTGGTTTATGCTGGCTCGGCCAACAGTCAGAGTGGAGGTCGACAATGAAAGAACGAGGGTGTATGTCCAAGACAATGAGTGCGGGATGTGCTGTGTTCAGCTAGGGAGAGAGAGAGAATGAAGGTTTGAGTGAGAGAAAGAGAGAACGAGTCAAAGCCAGAGAAAGAGAGAAAGGGACCGTTGGCAGGACGAGCTGAAGAGGATGGGGCTGATAAGCGAAGACGACCAGGTGCAGCGGACAAGAAGGGAGAATGGGAGAGAGCGAAATGGCCGGTGCTGTGTATGTGTGTATTGCTCGCCCGCCCCCCACATATGGCGGTCGATGGCGCCCTACCGATCTGTCGTGTGACGATGTGTGTCTGAGATCTCGCGCGTATGCTTTGTAGCGGCGCTCTCTGGCCGGATACGCCAGAGCACCTGGGAAATCGGGACGGTGGCACACACACCACACACAGATGGGCGCAGCGGTGCGGCGGAACCAAAAAAAAAGGAGGAGAGAGCGGCGAGAACGAGTAGAGGCAAAATCAGACGCGAACAAGAGAGACGAGTGGGGCTGAGACGCGTCACAAGACCGAGTATGGAGCATCCAGTGCGGGGTCCAGAGCGGTTTCGTTTTGCCGACGGCGCTTTGGCCGCCCATCTGGTCAATCACCAAACAAATGGGACATGGATTCGTGCCTGTCTTTGCCGTCCGGGTTGGTACTCATTGTCTCCGCCGAGATCGCCCCTCGGCGGCTCCTTGCTGGTTTTAAAGCTGTACCGAGAGATAATGGAAAATGCAACGCGCCCTGGGCCCTTGATGCCGGCTGCGGGGGAAGGCACGGTCAGGCGGGTGGAGGCCCATTGTGTTTGGCGCACGACGAATGCTGAGCATTGCTAGCAATGCAGATCTCTTGGCGGCGGCGATCACACGAGCACGTAAGAGCCCATTTTCAACATTCCTCAATGACATCATGTAAACAAAACTGGCAGCGGAGGTAATACCATGCGACTTTCACGCGGGTTTGAAGTCACGTGCCCGATGGTGGTTGTGTTGCTGTCAACGACATCATCGTCGGCCATCGGCCACCTAACCCCAGCTTGCCCGCTGAACCTTTGTCCAACAACAAACCCAGGTCGATCCAGGTTATCGCTCTTAGAGCTCACCCAACGCATCGACTCGCAGAGGATTCACCAAGCGTGATGAACCGCAAGCAGCGCCCGACGTTTACGAGTGCAGAGCTTGAGCTCCAGCTTCAACAGGTGTGAAGCGCGCGGCTGCTTGTCGACTGACACCAGATCTCGCTCGATCCGACGTCCTCCACGACCGAGAACCTCGAGGCGCTCACACCCCTTATCAAGTCCATACAGGAGACAGACAGTGAACAGCTATACCTCAGCAGTCTAGACCGCTTTGTCGAAGAGAAAGAACGGGAGATTGAGAAGATATGCGAGACCAACTATGAGGTAGGTCGTTGGCCAGTTGGCTCCTCAGCGTGACGCCGGCCAGGATACGACACATAGCTTTCCGCTACACACCATCTGACGCAACTAGGATTTTGTATCGTCCGTCCTCACCTTGTCCACTGTGCGACAAGGGACGAGCCATCTCCGGAAACGCATTGGCGAGCTCGACGGTCAAATGGGCGATGTTGGACGTGCCCTTGGAGAGAAGGTACGCTCCGCTTCCTACTGGGCCCATGTTCCCATGTGATCCTCTGTTGTGAGATGATCACATGTTCTGATATCCCAGAAACGTGCTCTGCTTGAGCAAAAGAAGGTTGCACACAACATTGACGACGCCATCGAGGCGCTGCAAACATGCCTCCGTCTCCTGGACCTCGTGTACCGCGTTGGGGAGATGATCCGCGAGGGAAAGTACTGGGGAGCTCTGCGTGTGAGTAGGACTGGCTGCTCGTGAGGTTCCCGGGCAGTGTTGCCAAGCCCAGCTGACGCCACTCCAGATGATTGAGGATTTGTCGCACTTGCCTCCGCCCTCTATTTCCAACACACCATTCTATCTCCACCTCATATCGTCGCTGCCCTCGCTCCGCCTCTCCATTAAAGATGCTGTGACGGCCTCGACCAAGTCCTGGCTGTTTGATATTCGCGAGTCGAGTGCCCTCGTCGGCAAACTCGCGCTTGAGCAGATGGCGAACCGAATTAAGAAGTGGCGAGCACGACGGGAAAAGGAGGGCGGTATTCGTTTGGCGAGGATAGGTGGTGCTCTGGAGAACGTCTATAATGAGCGCTCAGAGTGTGAGTAGCAGCCGCGTCTTCCCAGGCTAATACCACAGTTAACGTGTTGGACAATGACCAGATCAAGATTGACTTCCGGCCACTGTACCAATGTGTTCACATCCACGAAGCCCTTGACTCCAAAGCCGAGCTGCAGCGCAACTACCAGGAAGACCGCAAGGTGAGCCGGAAAGGTATAGTAGAGCTGACTGCCAGACGCAAGCAAACCTTAACATGGCATCGCGTTCCGCGACGACCCCAGACTCGCTCATGTCCACATTGCCCAATTTGATGCAGGAGCTCGTTGGCTTCTTCATTATCGAGGCACATGTACTGAAGAGCATCTCCGACTTCCGCTCGCAGCGCGACGTCGACGACCTGTGGGACGAAATGTGCCGTCGCATTATTGGCGTCGTCAGCCTTGGACTGAAGGGTTGTAGTCAACTCAACGTGTTCCTCGAGTGCAAGATGAGCATTCTTCTTTTCGTGCAGACATTAGAGGTAAGCTGCTGAGGCATCGCCTGGCCTGATTCCCCAGGGCTATGGTTATGACATTACCGAATTGAACGGCCTCCTTGTCACTCTATTTGAGCGCTACTCGGAGCTGCTACTGCGAACCTTCAGCGCCGACTTTGATAATGTGCGTACGCTAGAGGTCGATGAGGTGGGCGCCGTCCTAGACTGATCAAATAGATCGTGGCAGAGGACGAGCATCTCCCAATGATGGTCAATTCACAGACAGAATTCGACCAAGTGTCTGGCGTGTGCTGGCTGGCACCAGGCGAAATGGAGTCGCTGGCTATGTGAGTACCATCACGCCATATGGTGCTAACTTCCAAAGGAATGGGTTCCCCCAACCCATGCCTTTCTCGCAGGTGTACCCCATGTGTTGCATCAACATCCGCAACTTTGTGGAGCAGTTCTACCAGTTTGCGGATGGCGTGAGCCAACAGCACGTTGACATTGACGAGGTGCTGCGGAAAGTGGGTGTAGAACGCGGAAATTAGCTGACGCGCCTAGTCGCTGGACGGTATCCTCACCAACCATGTCAGTAAGCAAATGGCGTCGCTGCTCAAGAGCATGAACAACCTGTCGCAGATCGCGCAGGTCGTCGTAAACCTTGAGCACTTCGGGATTGCATGTGAGGAGCTACAGGGCGTGTTAATGAACCTTCGGTGCGTTTGTGCTTTCAATAGCTAAAACTAATGTCAGTGCGTCTCAGCGCGGCGGGCCCATTTACCTTGAGGCTGCCGACTCGTTTGCCGAGACGCTGGCGTTTGCGCAGAGCCGCATCGATGCCGTTATCATGTCAAAGTTGGAATCCTTCTTCGAGCTGGCCGAGTACAACTGGATGCCAAAGTGGCCTACAGGCAAGGTGGAACCGAGCACCTACGTATTCGAGATGATCACATTCCTTACAGCCTATGTCGACTCAGTGCTCATTGGTCTGAGCGACGAAACCAAGACACGCGCATACGAGAACGCGCTCAAGCGCATCAATAACTGGCTCATGGTGAGTGACTGCTGGTCCGCAAGGTGGGAATGGGAGTGCAGCTGACGCCTCAGGAAACGCTGTGTGGCCGAGAGGTCGCAAAGCTCAACGAGGCGGCGCTCGCGATGGTCTTAGCAGATGTGAATTTTATCGAGACGGAAATCCAGCGCCTCAATCGCCCAGGGCTAGATCATGTTTTCGATGAGGTCAAGCTGGTGAGTATTTCTCCGTGACGATCACCGAAGCGATAGCATGTCGGGAAATGGGACCACCGGGAAACGCATCCCAGAACCGGGGAAAGAAACGCCACCAGATCACTAACTCCGGCAGACTGTCAATGTCATCCTGAGCGACGCGGTGCAAGCTTACATGGAGCCGTCGATCAGGCAGCTGTCCTATAGCGCGATCAGGCCACAACGCCTGTCTGTCATTCTGGGCAAACTGTCGCTCGGCTCGCAGGCCGCGGGTATTCACGCCAAGGCGGAGCGGCGGCGGGACGAAGCGGCGCTCGTTGCGCGGCTGCGCTGAGCCAAAAGTCCCCAACGTGTATGAGTGCGCCCGACTCTTGTTGCCGTAGACGGTCCGACGGGCCGCCGGGACGGTCTCGGCTTGGCGCTTGCCAGGGGCCTACATCCCCGGCGTTCTTCCAGAAGGTCATTCACATCCCGGAAGCTATTAAACATCCGGGTGGCCCTCCCTCCTGGCGTGTGCCTCTGCGGCGTGTTCCAAAAGCAACTGTTGTAAACGCCGACCGTGATTTAAACGTCGGCGACGTCATGAACCTCAAGGGACGTCCACCTCCCTATCATATGTCCACATGTACTTTTGCAAGGACCCTTATCGTTGGGATCACAGATCCTATTCGCCTGATTGACTGGCGTTTTACAATAGCTGCAACAAAAAGTGTAACAGGCACGCGGCAACGGGTCACACCAAAATAGACCGCGACCGAGGCGACGTGGGCCTAGATGTTCCGAGGTGGATCCGAACCGATTCTGCGGCCGCCACGCTCCGTGCCTCCATGCTACTGGCGTGTGAGATGACGGGGCAGGCAGGCGATCAACGATCAGCAGTGATCATTCATACGCGACCCAGGTCCGCGTATGAACCGCGTCTGGGTCGCGGTTCGCGCAATGTTCGTAGGTCATCTCCTAATGCCCCGCGCACGACCGCACACATTGACGCCCCAGCCCCTGCTAAGACGGCCGCCCCCACCGCCACCATCACCCATGGTCCGCGGCACTCTTGGGATGGGGGAGACGAGGCTGATGCAGTTTGGAATGCACGCGCATGGGGAGAGATCTCGCGATCGCTCGGCCCTCGGTCCCGCTCGTGCCTCTGCCGCGCTGTGACCGACGAATGGTGCCAGGGGACAAAGGGGGGGCAGCTGGCAGGGGGACGCGCAGGGTGCGTCAAGCTTGAGCTCGAGCGTGAGCTGGTGGACCTTGAGCTCGGCCCGAGTTAGGTCCGGTAGGGCCGTGTGCCAGGAGAGCACCCGTCGGAGCAACGACGAAAATGCCGAAAAGACTAATACCGAGGGCAGAAGGAACTGGGACTGAGCGGTGGCCGTCGAGGGGGCGGCCCGCCGCGGCAGGCACTCTCGGACGGTCTGGAATATCGCCACTGGCTGGCATGGCCCATGGTTCCGTCATGGGCGTCGGCGCCTCCACTCAGGGCCGCGCGCCTCGAGATAAGGCGCTGGCCACTCACAAAGCTCCGTACACGCCCGGCACGCCCCCGCGTTGTCGGGGGTGACTCGCCGCGCGCCCATTGGCTCGCACTGCCGAGACGTAGAGATAACAGACTGGCCAGGGCACCAGCCACTGGGCGCCCTGTTAGATGCCGTTACGCTGTTCTCCGGTCGCCTCCTCTGCCTGTGCTGCCGTGTCGGGTATTGGCACAACGGCCGAGTGCTAAAGCTTTTGGCGGCGGGGGTTCCGTGCGTGCGAAATTTTTCCTCCCCCCCCAAGCGCGGTGCCCTGCGTCCGCCATGGGATCACCGGCTACACCGCGCCACCCCGGAGGTGCACCGGTGACTTAGTGTGTGCGCGCGCGCGCGCTGCCACTAGGTCGTGTGCGATGGCCGATGAGGGGCCGGGCGGCCCGCAGCCGGCGACATTTGTCTTGAGGGTCCGATGGGCTCTTGCCGGCTCTAACCGCAGGCTCCACTGACAGTGCAACCCGGCAATGAAATGAAACAAATGAACGACCTGCACTTGCGTGGACGGTGTTGGTCGGGCAGAGGCTCAGGACCGCCGACTACGACCGACTGCGGCACACATTGCTTAGCCGCGTGTACCGCATGCGCGGGACACCAGATCTAGCCAGCCCTACGTACATCGGCGTCCCCTTTCCAAGATGATCCAACTGCATGCCATGCAGAATGCCGAGTTGAACAGAGGTCGAAAGGGTTAACTGCATCTCGGAGGCAGCTGCGGCGGCCAGGACCCCCAGGTTTGGGAATTTTTGTAATATGATTCATTAGCAATTGGCCTTTTTACGTTTGTGCCGAGACCTACATTCCTGTCCGTCCACCGAGCCCGGAGAGGGGGATGCGGTGAATAAGCTGACGGGGGTATCGTGTCGTTCGAGTCTGCTGCTGCTGCTGCTCATGGATGACGAGATCAGAAAGAGAGAGAAAACAGTGGAATGGGAGTGCGTCGAGAAGTGCCCTGATCCGACGACACTGTCCTCTCCCCTCTTGCGGATTTTTTTTCTCTCCTTTTTTGTTCGCTTTCACACACCCTCGCCGCACGATTCCGTTCTCGAGTCCCACTCGGCCCCCGCGACGCCGTGGACGCATCCAACGCATCTGCGACGCACTCTCTCGACTGTGCCGTTCATTCTCACTCACTCTGTTGGTTCTCGGCGTGTCTCTCCCGCCAGTTCCCACGCGCCACCAACGCCCGTGCCACCACACCGCGTCCCCTCCTCACCCAGCGCAGAGCGAGCCCGCTCCGAGCTCGTCCGGCAAGCGCTCTCTCACCCTGATTCTCACCACCGCGCGCTGCGACTCCCAGCGCCCAGCCCAGCTGTTGTTTGACTGGCGCCGGCGCTCATCCCTCGTCTGGCCCCTTTGGCTTGCAACGGCGGCGGCGTATTGCATCCGCTTTCGGCTTGACACAAACCACCGACTAGCACACTACTGACTCCTACCACACCACCACCACCACCACCAATACTGTTACCACCCAACACCACCACGACGACCCTTTCATCCATCCATATTGTTACTGCTCAGCACTGCGGCCATTACCATTCAAGCCACTCGCCGTCCATCCATCCACCGTCCCCACCACGCAACCCACCCGCCCGCGGCACGCACGTGTCGACCCACACACGCAGCGGACATTGGCGCCCCTCCCATCGCCGGCACACACCACCCATTCATCCACAAGACGGCGCCAGTTCAGAGAACGACATCGGTTGCAGCTGCACACGCCGTCGCTCTACATACTCGACGAGTGTGAACGAGGCCCCGCGCGCGGCTCCCATAATCCTCTCGGCTCATCCTCGTGCCACCCCCTCTCTCAGGCAATCTTGAGAGGAGGCCAAGGCTCTACCTGACCCTCCCCTCCGCCACTCCCCAGGTGCGTTCCAGACCTTGGTTTCCATATCGAGCATGCCAGTGTATCCGCGCGCAGGCGCAGCGGAATAGGAAATTGCCGACTTGAGACGTCTTGAATGTGCGGGGCATGCGTGTGTAGGAGATGGCAACCTCCACAACGGGTTGTCCCTCTCTTCAAACATGCCCATGTTGCGAGGCTGTTCGTCTCTCCCCCCCTCCTCGCCACCTGCCAGACTCGGCCCAGACATGCCTGTCAGCGGCGGGCACGTTGATTGCACTGGCTCTCTCGCTTCTGAATCGCTTCGTCGAGACAGAGAGAAAGACTCGTCTCCGTCCCGTCCACACATCTTTCTGCCTCGTCCCCTTGAGAACCCATTGCCATCCCCAACCTGCTTCCTTTGCTTCCCATTGTCCTTCGTCCAACTCTGACCGCTCAGCCCAGCCCTCACCGTCAGTTTATTCACCATTTCGGCCAACACCCCCTCCCCGCCGTTCGCCGGTCCGTCTCCGCGTTCGACCGCCAGTGGCGCGAGCTCCAAGGGAAGTCCCCAGTCGACAACCTCGTCTGCGTCTGGTCGTCTCCGCCCTTTACTGCCAAGGCCCATCGCGCCGCGTCCCGGAGCCAAGCCTGAGGCAAGCGGTTCCAGACCTACTGCCGCCTCGTCCATGACTACCTCGTCTGGTGCAGGAAGCGGTAGCGTCGCCATGGCTGCGAAGCAGCCATGGCGACCAACACCGGGCTCGAAGAAGGGCCGTTTCACAGTCGATGGTGGTGGTGGGCCCTCAGTCGCCGTACCAACAGTAACTTCACAACAGGCCATGCGCACATCTACATCCAGTCGGCCGACCACCGCCTCCCACCAGGACATGGCTAGCCCGGGATTGCTTTCCAACGCATCGTCTCCCGGCTGGCCGTTCATTCCTTCGCAGAGTAACGGTGGCGACATGTTTGGTGATCTATCAACAACCCCCACCACTGGTGACTTCAACAACACTTCTACCCTTTTCGCCACCTCAGCAGGCAGTCTAAACGCTAGCAGTATGACCCCGAACGCGAACGGCCATGGATTCGCGGCCCAGTACGCAGCAGCTCGTGGCAACTCGATTCCCCTGTCTAGCGGAAGTATGCCTAGTGCCTCTCCGCTCGACCCATCTTCTGCCTCACCGTGGAACATTGCCGACAAGCAGTTCGACATTGGCGTTCAGGACAAGCCGTGGAGTCCGTCTTCTCAGGTGGATACGACCGATCCCACCGCGGCGTTGGCGACAGCATCTGCTTCCCTGGACCCGACCAACCAGAACATTCTTGCCAATCTTGCAGAACTGCTTGTGCGCAACCAGCGGGCCAGCACGCCTGCCCCCTCCGTTCCGTCTCCGAACGACGCCGTTTTGAATCTCGCAGCAGCACTCGACCAGGTGCTTGCGTCGCAGGGGGCGATGACCGGTCAAGCTTCTGCACCCTCGCAACAGCCTCCGTTTTCTCCCGGCCTCCAGTCGCAGTTCCAGTTCAATCCTGCCGCTCCCCAGTCGCTATCGATCATTTCGCAGATGCTCCAGACTGCCCAGGCTCAGTTGCAGGCCCAGCAGGCTACTCAGGCCCAGCAGCAGGCTCAGCAGCAGGCCCAGCAGCAGGCTCAGCAGCAGGCTCAACAGCAGGCCCAGCAGCAGGCTCAGCAGGCCCAGCAGGCGGCCCAGGTCCAAGTCCAGGCCCGCCAGCAGGCTCAGCTGCAGTTCCAGCATGCGCAGCAGCAGTTCCAGCAGGTCTCCCAGGCCCAACAACCGCAGGCCCAGTCGACATCCCGCAACATGTCTCGCCAGAACAGCGCCAGTTTGTTGACCCGCCGCATCCAGCAATCGGATGGTGCTCCGTTGAGCCAGTCGCCCCAGTCTGCTCAGCAATCGTTTACTAGCGGTTTCGGGTTCACCCAGGCGCGACCCAAAGCTAAGACTCAGTCGTGGTCAAGCGACCAGCGCCAGGGCGACACACCGGCGACGACCCCAGGTTCCACTGTCAGCAGCCCCGCAGATGTGAGTCACTGCACATCTGTATGCACGGACTCACCCTCTCAGCCGCCGTCGTCGTCGTCGAAATCGTCGTTCCGGCCGATCAAGCCTCGGCGTCCGGAGGCCACCCCTCACCCACCGCCTGCCCCGGTCCTTTCTGCGAAGCAGTCCCCTGTCGCGCCGTCTTTTGCATCGCCTTCGGTCCCGTCTCGGCCTCAGTCGCGACTCGGATCCAAGGACTCGCCTGAGGACTGGACCAGCCAGATCGATATGGCCAATCTCCCACCGCTGCCGGATGGCATGACGCTCAACCATCTGTCGCAGTACGGTCCTGCCGGTATCGAAATGGCGATTCGAATGGGAATGGGACTGGCGATGAGTCTCCAGAACAAGAACCAACAGCCGCCGCCGCAGCAGCAGCAGGCAGGATCGTCACAGTCCCGTGCAGCGTCAACATATGGAACAGGGACAGGTCCATCGTCGCCCCAGAACGATCCTCCAACGTCGCTGCCCGCATCGCGACAGAGGTCGGGCGATATCGTGTCCGAGATTCTTAATGACGACTTCTTGAACACTATGGCGATACATTCGCCGCTAAGCACGAGTCCCCCAACGTCAGTGTCTGGGATGGCACTATTTGCTTCCGGCCGTCGGCCTTCTCAATCTGGTGAACCCGGGTCGCCTCGGCCGGACGTCAAGGTGACCGATGCCGCCCAGATGGCCAAAAAAGACCCTCTTGCCACCCAGGTCTGGAAGGCCTACGCCCGTGCAAAGGGGACCCTACCACACGGCCATCGCATGGAAAACCTTACCTGGCGCATGATGCACCTAACAATGAATAAGAACGCGCCACCCGCGTCGCCTGTCCAGGACCAGCAACGTAACGCCATGCCTCCACCGCAGCACATTTTGCCAACCCCTGTGCTCGAGGCGGAGGATGGCGAACGTGGGCGGCGCAAAGGTAAATCGCGTGTCGTGGGATTCAGCGCAGCTGGGCGGGATTCAAGGTACGTAGTTCATTCAGTCATCCCCCCTGTTGCTATTTGACTAACTCTCAGTGCCATGGACATTGATTGGCGCGCCGCCTCCCGTTCTCGCTCTCGCATGGCTGTTGACTGGCGTGCCGCTTCTCGATCCCGTTCCCGCTCCACCTTCGCTGGTCCCCATCGCTCATTCGAGGCCGGCAACGAGCAGCATGCACACAGCCTGCTTGCACAGGGCTCCCACTCGAACTCGAGTGCAAGCATGAATCCGTCACCTGCGTCGTTCAATGCGGTTGCCAGGTCCATGCCGAACAACTTCCCTGACTGGATCGCGCCTGGTGTCGAGATGGCCATGTCGCAGCCGCTCGACTCGGAGCTCAACATGGAGCAGTTCGTTAACGGCGGCGAGTCCAAGGAAGGTATTACGTTCCATGAGACCGAGGACGTCAACCAGGAGACAACGTTTGCCGGTTCGGTTTCGATTCCCACCGAGTCGCATCCTTTGGCGCAACTTGCTTTCTCGCCACCGTCGAGCTCAGCCAGCCATGGCAGTCGATCCAAGTATCCCAGCCTGCCGGGTATCTCTGGTCCAGGACTCTACAGCGCCGCGATACCGGAGAACATCGACCCCAGGTACGGCCTTCTTCCCCGGCGTGTGCGCAAGACGAGCTTCGACCACACGGTGCGGACGGCGATCGAGGAAGAGGAGGACGACTTTTTCGACATCAACCAGCGCAAGCGCCCAGCAGAGGCGTCTCCGCACGGCGGCAACTACAACCCCCTTCCAGATGGCGGCACAGGGTTCCCTTCGGCGCCGTTCACGTTCAACCTCCCGTACGACAGCTTCTTTGACCTTAACGCTGCCGCGGGACCGTCGACCGACGGGCTCGACGACGAAGCCGTCGCAGCGGTCTCCTCTATTCAGTGGCCCCCGGCATCTGCGCAGCTTGAGACGGGCACTATGCCGACAATCTTCCCCGATGCCGGAGTCGGGATGCCGCCAGGAGAGTCGCCCTTCGACTTCCAGCAGCTCATGCATCTCTACCTCAACGACGCCAGTGCCTCGCACCACCCGCTCACTCATGTCAACCCCAGTGAGGTGCTACGTTTGCCACCTGAACCACAACTCGCTGCCAGCGAGTCTCCGCAGGCCAATGGCTCGAGCTCGAAGCCCAACGGCGATGCGCGATTCTCCCTCCCTTCTGCTGGGTTTGGAGGTACCCCACACCGCTCCAACTCGACGCCCGACCTCCAGTCGCTGAAGGCGACGAACAAGATGAGGCCTCTCGCGTCTGGCGGTCCCTCTGGCCCCAGTCGTCCCAAGAACCGCAGCGGCGACGCTACCCCCGACGAGAATGCTGAAGGATCGGACACGCCGACCATGTGCACCAACTGTCAGACGACCAACACGCCCCTGTGGCGTCGCGACCCCGAGGGCCAGCCGCTCTGTAACGCCTGCGGTCTGTTCTTCAAGCTCCACGGCGTTGTCCGCCCACTGTCGCTCAAGACCGATGTGATCAAGAAGAGGTGAGAAGCAGTGTGTGATGTGTTTACTGACGTGCAGGAATCGTACAGCACCGTTGTCGAAAGAGTCAGGTCGCAAGGGTTCAAAGTCCTCGTCGCGGTCCAAGCCGTCGAGCCCTCAGGCGGATCGTATTACACCATCAACAATCCCCAAGCGCCAACGACGAACCAGCGAGCAGGACAGCGGAAACGGCACATCGTCCCTATCTAGCAGCCAGGGCACCCCCAGCAACCTGCAGATGACCTCGCGTCGATAGACGTGTGACGGTGCGAGGCATTACTGGCGACGAAGGAGGAAAGAAGCAGCAGCAAAATGGAGTGGCCATTAGACTGAGGCCACCGGTACACACAAGTATTTTACGGCAAAGCACCCACGCGCGCGTAGTATAAGTATTGTATTGTTGTCGCTCCAGGGAAACGCAGACGGACGACGTGTGGATGCTCGTATACGAGCGGCAGCCACTACCACCATTGTATGCACATTAATATAGAGTTTGGGCATGTATGTTGTCCGTAAGGCGAAGGAAGATTATGGAGGCAGACGATTAAGGACTTGACTGCCGTGAACGACACAAGACATTGTTGGGACCAGTCATCTCCGCCCCACCTCCCACGCTTCCCAACTTGGCCATGACAACCACTGGCCTGGGTTCGCGAACAAAGGACGCACATATTCCCACCAGACTGCATTCACTCCCCCGGAATATGTGAGACACACACCCTTGGCCGCCCTTCTCCTTATAAGCCAGTCCCCCATGCGTACGCTCTCTCTGCCATAAATCTTGTGGCCACTACCCTTGTTCCACTACGCATCCTCTCATTCTCACATTAGATTGACTAACATTTGTCAGCTTGAAGTAAGCGCAGCAGTTGCATATTTCAATAAGCCCCGTTAGCTCAGTGGTAGAGCGTGTCACTAGTACGTAAGCGCATGCACGTGCATGACAAGGTCAGTCGTTCAAGTCGGCTACGGGGCAGCATTTTTGTTATACATTTGTCTCATGCGGCCTTGGCCCTTTTTTCTATATTTTCATCATCTCCCTGTCCCCGAATTGGGTAATTTGCATCACTGCTGCTGCCTTGTATGGCCATCCGAACGGCTGCCAATGCACGGAAGGCTGTGGTACGCATTTGCCCGTGTTCGTCGACAGCAAGGTCGGTGCCTTATGTTCACGTCGGTATCATGTCCGGCGTTCGGAGAAGCTGGCAAACAGTCAGCACGCAGCAACGGATTTCCAACATAGGCTCTCGGTAACTTCGTCGACTCCGCCTCTCCTGCTTAGTAACCTCGCTCTTCGCCGGGGGTAACGGGGCCTGTGGAGCGAACTCGCCCTGAGCCTGCTGTACCACAACTTGGGGCTCTGGAGTCCATCCAGGCATTAGTCCTTGTTGAAAGGTCGCGTGCGCTGGGGCCGGCAGTCAAGCAGCCGAGCAGCCGAGCAGCCGAGCAGCCGAGCAGCCGAGCGACGGGAATAACAAACGGTATTATATATATATGCTTGTAGTGAGATGTCAAGACCTGGACAGCCAGACATCCTCAGAGACGGCCGAGAGGGAAGGTAGTCCATTAAAAGAAAAAAATAACAAAACTATGGACGAGTTGGGGATTGAACCCAAGATCTTCTCAATTTTACAAGTCGAACTGACAATGCAAATGAGACGCGATACCACTTCGCCACACGCCCGTAACTGTTTGAACCGTTTTCTGTATGCATACAATCCAGTCCTACACATCATGAAGCCGGCAAAAACATCCTAGGTTTG
Organism: Apiotrichum siamense; assembly: GCA_023653615.1. Lineage (NCBI taxonomy): Eukaryota > Fungi > Basidiomycota > Tremellomycetes > Trichosporonales > Trichosporonaceae > Apiotrichum > Apiotrichum siamense. The sequence continues at coordinate 1,816,078 of JALJEG010000001.1, forward strand.
CATGTCAGATATGTGAAGACAAAAATAAAAATATGGACGAGTTGGGGATTGAACCCAAGATCTTCTCAATTTTACAAGTCGAACTGACAATGCAAATGAGACGCGATACCACTTCGCCACACGCCCGCCTGTGTTGTTTGTGCTGTTGGTTTGATCTTGCGCGACCCACTCACTCCAACAACAACGGTCAATTTAATCTTATATACATACCACAGACACACCTTTGTTGGCCTCTGTATCGTTTACCAGGGGACTTTGTGGGTCAACAAAGTGTCCGTGTCTCATATGTATCCGCCGGGTCTCTGCATGGTCTTGCTGATGCATAGAAAATCTCTACCCAATCCCCACGAAGGCCTGTTCAGTCGAACACATCACGTTCAGTCCCGCACTCGCGAGATCCGCGAAGCATTCTGGGTTGTACAAATGTTGCAGAAGCAACGTGCCAGACCTCCAATCGGCATAGCAGTCTGCGGAGTAACAGAGCAGACCCAGGACGATAGCTCAAGGAGGAACGTGTTCCGATCTCCGATATCCAAGATGGAACGTTCGCCTGCGGAGGCCAGGTGCATGCTCAATCCGCTCATTTATAAATAAGCAAATGGGTATAAATATATATTGTTCAAAGTCCTATGTAGGCGATACAAACTATGAAAGCGAACGTGCGGTATGCCGCGAAGTATATGTACATGGGAAGGGGAACAGCGGAGCGGGCGAATGTTTCTACACCTTCATCGACGCCGTGTCGCCATCGTCGTGCGCCTTTCCGAAGAGCCGACGGGGTGGGCTGCGCTCGCTTGGGCGCCCCTCAAGATGGACCATGTTGTGCGCCTGCTCAGTCGCGCCCTCGGCGTGCAGCTTGGACGTCGCAGCAGACCTGCGGAACATATTGGAGAACCCGGAGAGCCGCCGCTTGGGCGACGGGTCGATATTCTGCTGATCTCCGGAGGGTGGGGCGGAGGAAGCGGCGCCGAGACCGAACCAGTTGTACCACTCGTATGTGCCCACCTTGGGCCCGTCGCTCCGCCCCTGGGCGCTGCCGTAGGCGTGCGGTTGGCCAGCGTCGATTGAACAGTTGCGCTGGAGCTCAGTCAGAGGCGAGCCCGCCCCACCGAGCGCAGCAAGCATGGGATTCGGGGATGCGGTACTCGCCCTACTCCCAGGAGGACCCCAAGAGATCGGCACTGGGTCATCGTCGACCGGCCCAAGGTCATTGTGGTTTTGCCCGTTTGTCTGCGGACGCTTCTCTTTGCTGCTACCAAACAGGTTGTTTTTGAATGGCAAGGCCGAGCGGCGTGTGTGGGCAACAGCGAAAGGGGCTACGACCGACTCTGCGACCACACCGTCCGACACTGCGGACCCAAAAGAGCTACCGGAGGTGTGGGCGTCCTGCCGTCGAGGGGTCTGAAGGTGGTTCTGTGTCTTGGCCTCGGAACTCGTATGGCCGTCGGGGAGGTTGATAAACTGCCATCCCTTGCCTTGCGTCCGATGCGGCTTGTCGTCCTCCCATCCACGCGGGTGGTTGCTTTTTCGTCGCTGGGCGTCTTGTTTCCGGCGACGACAGCAACTCCAGATCAGATACCCGAGGAGCGTAAGAAACAACAAGCCAGCGACTGCTCCGACGGACGCGCCGACGATAGTTTTAATGTTCTCGCTGCTCCCCCCGACTGTCGAGTCGGCTTTGGGGATTTTTGTTGGGCCTGCTGCGGTCGTCACAGGCACTGTTGCAAGGCTGCCCGAATTTGTGAACAAGGAGAGTTCCTGCGAAGGTGTTGCACTCGCTGTGGAAGCATTGAAAGGTAGGCCAGGCAGCATGTTCCCCTTTGGCGCGGGCACTAATCCTGTTAAGGATACAAGGTAGTCGAACGACAAGCGCCCGCCACGGTTGACGAGCGACAGCGTGTGCGTGCCCTCTCCAAGGCCTGACGTGTGGTAAAGTGTCTGGTTGTATACCCGTGAGCCACCTCGGGGGTCAAATGTCCCCCGCGACACATTGTCTATTACCACCTCGAACAGCCCCGCCTCCCCTCCACTCAATCCGTACACCCAAACCGCCGATCCCTCAAATTTGACGGTGTTGTTTGCCCCTTCTTCTGTCGTCCACGAGAGTGAGCTGTTGAAGTTCCTATCGGCCGTCTTTCGCATGTCATAGTACTCGATCTGTACGTTAGAGGTCTTGGTGCAAGAGCTGCAGTCCGTTTCCATCGGATTCCGTACGTTTTACAAGACACACTCACATCATTGATCCAATTGCTGTGCGCCTGTTCCATCATGTTCCAGGCCGGACTCAGAGCGATCTCCTCTGACGCCCACTGCGTATCGTCGACAGTGACGTTCGTTGTCGTGTTGCCCTGCATGTAGCTTAACAGCTCTGTTGCGCTGCTCACACGCGCCCACGTCTCCTCGCCACTTTTGTCTGCTGGTCGCGTGATCGTGAGCTCGACGAGGTGAGTCCCGTCGGGCAGACCATTCACCGCCATGTTCGCCATGTTGACCGTCGCGTTGACCTCTGGAGCGTTTGTTCCGTTGACCTTGATGTCGCTCCTCCAGGGGCCGCCAGAGAAGGCGATATCGAACTGCACACCGGTGCCTGCATTGGTGTCGAAGATACCAGGAGACAAAGGTTGAAGTGCGGGAGAAGCGATACGATTGGTTTTTTTTTACCAGTTGTGGATATGATTTAGAGTTGGCGACGACCAGTGGTGAGTGCGGTAATGCATCCGAGGACGAGGCACGGCGCGTCAGCTTCTGAAACTTGGTTACTGACGGCTGGCGGACCGTGGGCGGCGTTACCAGAGCAGATAATATGCTCCAGTGACCGTCCCGTGCACCGCAATGCACTTCCAGATACCGGGCAACCGGGGGGGGGCCGGGGTTGTGGTGGAGGGATACGGGTTCCTAGGTTACGGTCCAATTTCCCGGTGCCATCTCGAGGGAGGGTCGCAAGACTGCGAGCTTTTGGGCCTCAATCAACTTACCAGTGATGTTCAGAGAGACGGATGCCAGTTCTGCACTTGTGAGCCAGCCAGAGTCGCTGCCGTCGCCGCTGCCGTTTGTGCTGGCTGCTGTCCATCCGGTGGTGGGATCGCAATCGCGACAAGGCCGATAGTTGAGGAGCGGCGATCTGGGCGCGGAAATGTATGGACATGCGAAACGAGGTTCACACGCAGCGTGACGTGAAGTATGTATTAGTGGGCATTTTCAGAAGGATTGGGTTTTCGAGACGGAGACAGCATTCACAGCGTCAGTGATAGATGCGAGATGCAAAAAAACGCAAGCATAGGATGCGCAACCAAAGGCGCAGACTTACCCCGAAGGAATCTTGACCTGCATGTTGAGCAGTAGAGGGAGGTGGTCGGCGATTGAGGGGAAACCGACGAGTCGGGAGGCAACGCGTGATAGCTGCGCCGTACCGAGGCCTTCAGCTCACGGGACCCTGTAAACAGCAGCCCGTTGTCGTCGCCGTCCTCGGAGGGCTGGAATGCGAAAGACGGGCTGGGGACCCAGGAAATGCGCTCAATCCGACCGATGCGACCTGCCAATGGAGGCGGAGAGGTGTCGGGCGGTTGTGTGATACCAATCTACAATGGACCAAGGACCACGCGTGGGTCGTGTCGTGAACAGAGTCAAACCGGGAAGCGTCGTGCAACAGATGCCAGTCGAGGGGGTCGAGAAGAAGAATGAAGAAGAGGCAAGGACGCCGTTCCAGTCCGAGACAACAGAACACAGAAAGCGTGTCAGCCAAACAAGCAGCCGCCTGCCACCTCGTAACAAGCTGCCTCGCTCGCCTGAGCGTTAGTGCGTGTGGGGGATCTGGGGTGGATGTGAAGCAGGGCGGCTGCGGGAACTAGGAACCTCGTGACCGGATAGCGGATGGCGTTAGTTTATGGTCGCACAGCTACCGCCCGAGTGGCTGCTGGCGCGCTGGGGTACGCGGGGGGCGCCCAGGACGGGGGTGCCGATTCCTGCGTTGACAAGTGGGGGAGGCATATCGGCATGCACGCCGGCATGAGCCCCGGATCCAGTGGTGCGACGGCAGGGAGTGCTAGGGAGCGGGCTTGCCGCAAGCATGGATGCCGGTGTACCGCGGCAGCAGAGGAGGAGAGCAGTGTGCGACCATCATGGTCAGTCCGAGGGCCAACCACTGCGCTGGGCTGCCATGGTCGACGGGGCTGGTGTGTCTCGGGGCCGGCGGACAAGGTTGGAAACAAAGGGAGCGAATGCATCTGAAACGCCTAGGGCCGAACAAAATACCCACCGTCCTCGCTTGTCCTGGGGCGCCCAGGGCGGCGGACCGACTCTCTCTCTCTCCGGCTGCCCCTTCCATCATTGCCAGGGCACTCGCCTGCCCGTCCCGCGCGCCGGACCGTCTCTGCTCGTATATATCTCCACCTTGATTTTGACTCGTTTTCTCAGCGGCAGTCTTCTCTCGGTTCTTATCAAGCTGCAGGACGGGCCGCTGTCACTACTGGATTGGGCACCGTTGGGGGGCCGACGGTCGGAAGCTTCTCACGTGAAGAACACCCTCGTCATTTGTTGCTGTAAAGATTGTCAAGTGTCGATGGCTATGGAGGAGACCAACGTCGCATTCCAGTGGCAAAACTGGGTTGCTGCTCTGGGTCATTTGGCCTGTGACAACCACAGCGCCACCGTCACACCCGGAGCGCCACAGCCACCCGGGAATACACCAGTAGGCGCGATCCCTCAATGAATGACGCAGGTGGCTCAACGTTTCCAATCGTTTCCCGCGCTTTCCACACCAGGTCGTCGACATGTCGGCATGCATTGTGCGCCAGGGTGGTACAGAGGCAGTGGGTACGGTAGGTGGGGTTAGCTCAATGTGGTGGGGAGACAAGAAACAAGACAGAGAAGAGAGAGAGAGAGAGCAAGAGACAGACAGACCATGACCGTTCGCGCCATGCCTGCGTTTCGAGGGCCAACAGCAGCCAGTAGTCTGTAAACTATATATATATACCATAGTAGTGCCGTTCCAATGGGTGTCCTTCCAAAGAGCCAGAATTAAAACACAGGTCGTGTCGCTGCCAGCAGCGTCGCACCTCCACGCCGCATCTACGTCGCCAACGTTGACATGTTCTGCTCGCCGGTCTCGAGGGATCCCGACATGGCAGAGTCAAACGATGCTCGCTCCATACCGAACCCGCCGAGTTGCCCATGTGAAGGCACATACTCGGGGTCGATCGTGGGCGGGTCGAGGTGCAGGAGGAGGTTGAACACAAACTGGCTCTCAAACGACGAGTTTGCGAACACAGTCACGAGAGAGTCGCTCGCGGTGCGGAGAATGTTGGGGGCGAGGATAAGTGCTATAGTCATTAGCGCAAGATTCTCGCCCATTCCCAAGCGACGACTCACCAAGGTTCTGTGGCGTCATCTTTGTGACAGCCACGACCTCCTCGTCCAAGAACAGCTGCATGAAGCTGATGACGAACAAGAGCACGCGCCGGTTGTGATCGGGAAGCTTCTTAATAAAGAGAATCGTGAGGTCGACGGACTTGGACGCCTGCAGGGCTGCGTTGTAGAGGCTGGCCGGGACGAGCGGTTCTTCCAGCTCGCGGAGCCACAGCTTGAACAGTGAAGCTACTACGTGCGGGTCATCGACGCCGTCGAGCTGGTACTGGCCGCGGTCGATGCGCGTCTTGAGATTGGCGATAATGTCATTATCGCCCGGTACGCGGAAGATCCCTTCTGACTCCGTTCCGCCTAGCGCCAGGATGCCATCCGCAAGGAACGGCAGGATGATCGGGATGCGCAGCTCTGGGTACGCACCCTCCTGGCGCTGCATGATCGTTTCCAGGGTCTGGCCGTAAACGGACGGGTAGAATGCGGCATCCTATATCATGTTAGCAGTTGGGTGCAGTTGTTGTCATCGGGACCTTGCAACTGACAGATGCGTGCTCGATCTCAGCGAGGGTGAGCACCCTACCGCGGCCTCCCTTTTGCCCCCACGTGTCGAGCCGAGTAAGACAGACTGCATGTCAGCTGAAAGACCGAGACAATGGACCCACACTTCGACATGATACCGATTCCAAAGTCTGTGCGCTCGACGTTGGCGACGAGGAAGGAGCGAACGAAAGGCTCAAAGCTCTTGGATGGGCCAAAGGCGGCGACAAACACGCAAAAGAGCTGGAAGCCAAGCACAGTGGCGTCCTTGTCGGGGTTGCGTGTCAGCTGCTTGATGAGCTGACAGTACAGCTCGTCGCGCATCTCCACCCGTCCGACACCCAGCTGGATCATCCAGCGAATCTCCTCAAGGATCATAGTCTTCTCGTCCCGGTCGTCCCGTGCCGTTCTCAAATTAAGTACCGATGTCGTGGCCTGGATCGATGGCGAATTACGTGCGCCGTCGACCGCGCGATCGCGCTCTCCCATGACATGCTGAATAACCTTGAAGGTGACTAGTGAGTCCTGTACCGATTGTTTCGAGAGGACGAGTAGTGGAGACGTGATCGGATTGCGTTGCCATTCCATAATCTGCTCCAGTGACAACCGTTGCCGTAAAACGCCAGAGCGCTTGGTCGCGAAGTAACGGTCAGCAAAATCTTCCGTGCTGAAGTTGTGATGCTCGTACGTAGCCGACATTGGGGACGATGGCTGAAAGACGAGACTGACACCAGAGGATGGGCTAAGGTGCTCCTGGGAGTAGTTGTCGCGCTGGTCGATTACGGGGATGGGGGACGTTGGTGGTGTACAGAACATGGTCGCAGCGTCGTTCGTGCCGACCACGCCGCTGATTTCAATTGCACTCGGTGTGCCACCACCGCGGCCAGGGGATGCTCGATTCGGACTGTCATGAGATTCCTTCTTTGCTCGTCCTTTGCGGCGCTCCCACCAGCTGTGCTGGCGCTCTGGCTCGGGTGACGGTGGAATGGATTCGAGAACTTCAACGGGTTGTGGAGTGTCGGATGAATTACCCATATCCTGGTTGGGCGTCAGGGGTCCGCTGGAACTGGCGGCCGAGTGGACGAGGGTTATCGCAGGAACGTCGGAGGAGTGGGGATGGATGTTGCTGGGGCTAGTGACGGAAGAGGAGAGGGAAGTCAAAGTGGTATTGTCGTGTGCAGCAAAGCGGACTCCAGAGATGGATGTGGAATTGACGATGGGTGAATGATTATAGTTGTCAAGAGGTGGTGGTGGTCGTAGCGCAGTCGTTGATGTTTCATAGACGTCCCTCGCAGCCCCGTTGTCGCTGCTACCGCGTATTCCGCTTCCCTCACCCGCTTCCGCGGATTCTGGTTCTTGCGCTCGTGTTCCGCCTCCTGACGTAGGTGCAGCCCGTGGTGCCGGAAGCGCATTCCGCTTATTAGAGTCAGAACCTCAGACAGGAAATTTGGCACTCCCGTCTCCTAACTCTACTTAGTTTTTTCGGACGGGTCGGTCCGTTTATGCTCTAACCCCGAGCCATATACGCTCTCATACTCGGTGCTCACCTGGATCAGCCCCAGCGGAATCACAAACGCGTCTCCTCCCGGTCTCTCCCATTGCGTGACGCCGGTAAGCGTATCTTCATTATTTGGAAGGTAGAGAGCGACATGCGGGGAACCGAGCACGGGGTGGTGGTCGGACAGCAGCGGCAAAAAGAGGAGACGTGGTCAGCAATCAGGTCCCAGGAGAGGCGCCGCACGGCACGCATCTACCATGACTATGGATGCCAGCAAGTCATGCAATGAGCGCGCAAGCGAGATCCAGATCCATAGATAAGCCGCATGTTGCATGCAGGCCACGATACTCGAGACTCACTGTAATAGTAACTCTGATTGCCGCGTGACGGGTCGGCCAACTCCCACCACTCGCCATCTGACGACCGCGGGACGCTGCACAGTCAGTTTCCCACTCTTTTGTTCCAACGGGCTGTGCTCGGCCGCCGTGCGATCCGGTCGTACTAGCATGTGACGTACACAAAAGCCCCCACCGGTGGTTCCCAACTGCACTGTCCTGTGCAAGGTGTTAGCAATGACGAGGACGATGTGGAGGTGCGCATGCCGATCGTACCAGATGCTGGGCATGCGAAAAAGACGTGATGAGTCTGTTCAAGGTCAGCACGGGGGCTACACGAGAAGCGTAGACACGCACCAACGGGTCTGCGATGGTGACCCAGAACTGTAGGCTCCAACTCATGCTCGCGTCCTCGCACTTTGAGACGATATCGCGAATGTTGAGAGGGAGGCCGGGGTCTTGTTCTGAGATGGTGGGGATGGAGTGGTTGCCGTTCACGCCCAGGCGTGGGCGCGATGGGCGACGCTCAGACGTGCGCGGGGCATGCGGGTGTTGTGTACGCGTCTTCATCTTCCCGTTCCCGTTGTCGTGGCTGCTGCCCGCCGGGAAGCCGTCGGGTTGGCCGTTGGCGGGCTCGCCCAACAAGGCGGCTACGAGATTGAGGGGCTGTATGCTGGGCTGTATGCTGGGCGGCTTGGGGGGAGCGCGATGGTGCTGAATGATCGCGGCAGCAGCCGCCTTGTATGAAGGAAGGTGGTGGTAGTGTGAGAGTGTGGACGGTGAAGAGTTGGCGTTCAGGTGCTTTGTTGTTGTTGCAAGCGGGGTGCGTCGACGGGGAGTGGGAGGCCCGTGCGAGTCCCCGGGTAGGAAGGGCCGGCGGGGCTGGAGCTGCAGATGCTTGCCAGGAGGTGATATCCTGTTGGGCGGTGACGGCGGCGTTAGGATCGTTGCTCCTCCTCCTTTGGCAGGTAGACTGGGGGGTAGAGGTACGTGCGTCTGGTGAGATGTCCGAGGAAGCGTGCGCGATCGTTTCGGGGCGGTGACGCTCTTCTTGTTTGTGCCGCGAACAGTCTGCGGCTCGATTTGACGACGCTCCCCGTTCTGGGCGTTCCCGGGGCTGCTGCCGTCGCTGCCAGTAGTGCTGTTGCCGCGTGTTGTGCAAGCAGGAGAGGTTGCCGCTGCGTAGGCTGCGTAGAGGGACGTCGACGAGGTCGAGGACGACAGGCACAAGGCGGGTAGACGGGGCGGTGATTGTGTGGCGATGGGAGGGGGTGCTGACTTTGGACGGTGGATCAGATCGAGAAGCTGGTGGTGGGCAGGGGCGAGGTGGTGGTGCTGATGGTGGTTTTGATGATGATGGCTATTGCAGTCTGCCAGGGCACAAGTCGACGTCAGGGCCGGCTGAATCCTGCCGGCGCCGCGTCCCGTGCATATGGTCAAAGGCGGCAGGAGGGTACAACTGGGCGGCGGGGTCGGCGGCGAGCGCGCGCAGAACGTCTTGCGCATGTCGGCCTTGCTCGCAGCTGCGAGGCCTGCGGCGGTGGTCATTCTGGGAGCACCAGCGGCGTACGGCCTGCTGCTCTGCTGCACCGTCGTCATCCTCGATGGCGCCAGATTCCAAGGAAGAACTACTATATCAGAGGCCAGAGGGATTGACCCACTCTGGATATCGTCACTAGCGTCCTGGAGCCCACAAGGTGCTCGAGCATAGGACAGGAGGCGGTCTAGGATCTAACTCGCTCTAGGCACCCTTGGAACAGCGGCGGAGAACGGAGGAGCGCGGCCGACGCGCGACTGAACCCGCGCCCTGGCCGTCCAACGTACCACACGTCCAACTGTTCGGCCCGCAGCTGCACAAGCTCACAGGGCGAGGCGCTACCGACCCTGGAGGAGGGGTGTATTCAATAATGCCGTCAACGCACCACCCAATGCGTGGGTGGGGGGAGAGAGGCCGCAGGTGCGAAGTCGTGGTGCAGCCGGGCGTTGCACGGACTGGGGTTGGCCGTTGGCTGGTGCTATCCTGGTGGGGGTGCTCGCAATGAGTGAAGTGCAGCGCGCACCGAGGCGGGCACGCGTGTTCGTTGGTATAGTCAGTGGTCGGTCTGTCAATGCTGCCGATGGTAGGTATCGTTCGTGCGCTGTTCTAGTGTCGAGCTCGTTGCGGGCGTCGTTGTGGTCGTCAAAAGGGAGGATTGTATGATGGGTGTGTGTGTGTGTGTGTGTGTGAGATGGTGAACAGTGTAAAATGCAATGGGTTCGTTTGTCCCGAGAAAGCAGCTTGGAGTGGCTTTACGACGCACTCGGTTCCGCCTACACAGACTGCTGTGAGTACGACGCGGCTGCCCGCCTCGGTTGATCGCATCAGTTCGGTACGTCTGTGACGCTGGCCGCTGCGGCACAGCACGGGGGGAGGTTGTGCGAGGGCGAGACCGACCACAAGCCGCGGGGGGCAAGGAGGGCCAGTACCGTGATCCTTTGTTCTCGACACATCCCCAGCCTCGGCCAAGGAGTGTCCCAGAGTAGCTCTACGTGCAGCGCCACCTCGCTTCTGGCCTCGGGTTCCAGCGACTGGGCGCGGGTGCATGCATTGCCATGTTGAGTAAAGAAGCAGCGGCCAAGTAGAGTTAAGGAGTCCCTCGTGGTCCGTGACATATACTGACTCTGTGCTTCCCGAGCCCGGAATGCTTGGACTATGAGTGCCGCTGCCGAACGCTTGCGGTCCAGAGTGCCACTGGGACCGGGGTCTAGAAAGCCTGAAGCTGAGAGCGCGTACGGGCACTGTCGCGCGAGGCCCACAGCAGGGCCAATACGTAATACCCCCCCTATCTAAGGTCCCAGGTCTCCCTCAAGCGAACAGCTCCAGTCCAAACCCAACCGGGGAGGCACGACGCGTACATGCGAGACGAACAAAGACAGATGCATCAGATGCTAAGCCAAGAGGATATCGCGTATTGGGGATCGCGCGCGCGGTGGCGGACATTGCACGAGGTCCGCCCGCCACGAGGTCCGATGCTGACAGGGTCGGCGATCATGGCGGGGCGCGGCGTGGCGGAGGCGCACTGCGATCGCGATGGGATGGCAAGGTACGCGTTGTACCGCGCGACGCGACGCGACACCAGCGGGACCTGATCCTGCGCGCGTAACATATATTTGCCGTCGACCGCCTGCCTGCCTCGACGGCCTATCGTGGCGCCCGCAGACAACGACGAGGCGTCGGTAGGCTACCGCTGTATTCTGCCATTTGGTGGCCACCGCATTCACTCCGGACCGCCGCAAATATGGAGAACCGTGCCCCCGGTGCCTCCTCTCCCAACCGATTTCCACCCCGCACGGCTTGACTCTGGAGGAGCACAAACGAGCACATCAGATTGCTAGCGCGCACACGCCCCACTGCGTACACGGGGCTTTCGGGGTTGCAGAATGGACCGACTCGAGACACCAGACGCCCGTTAGCCTGTGGCCGATACGACCCTGGGATTCGCGGACGCGCTCCGGCAGGGCAATCGATGGGCACAATGCTGGCTCCGCAGAGTGCTCGAGAGCAGGTTCATCCGACAGGCATCCTCGAGTCTGTGAATACGACCTCATAGGGCTCCCTCCCAATTGACTTGCTATGTGCCAAGACGTGTTTCTCGATTTCTCCTCCCTCTGAAGGAGCACCGAGGACCTTGCTTCCAGCGCCGGTCCCCGAATGTGCACAAAGCGCGGGATGTGAGACTCTCACACTCCAGCTCCTCCTCTACGCTCACACTGTAACCGCAGCCCTCGGCCGAGCCGTTTCAAACGTGCCGCCCGACGTGCATGCAGGTGCCAGCTCATTGCGTGCTGCACTCGCGAAGAGGTCCGCAGGGACAACAAGAGAGTAGGGACAGGCATCCCAGTTTAGGCATGCGCACTTTGACGAGAGGTCAATTTGAAACGCCTATTTAAACCCAATAGGCCTGCCATGTGGAGGTGCGACGCCAACCGCGAGTGGGAATCAAAACACGATGGTGCCTTCCTCCCTCCTCTCTCTCTCTCTCCATCACTCCAAGTGTTCAACGGATCAGTCCTGTCCCCCCTTCTCGCCCCTGCGGCTCTGACCTTTAGTCCCGGCGCGTGCCCCGCAGATTCAGTGGCGGTCTCTCCATGCTGCAGCCCCAGAGACGCTGTCAAGTGCAACGGTAGAGCGCCGGCCCCTGCCGCAAGGCCTCTAACCCTAAGGTATGGTATCCCGCGCGCTGCACGCCGCACAAAAGCATACATTACTCACGCCTTGCAGTTCTTACACTCTCGGCGACAGCCGCCCGGTGCCCGGCCCTGAGCGTCGTCCGCGCCGCTGGACAGCCGCCGGCACCCCACCGGCAGTTGGGCCAGGAAGGGCCATTTATCGGTCCCAGGACAGCGCTGCCAGCCTCTGCCCGCGCCAGCTGAGGGGCGCAGTGGCCGCTGCCGTCTGTGGGGATGCGTGTCGCGCGCCGTAGGGGCCGCCGCACGGGGGCGTGACCCTTGTGCCTTGCAGTGGTGGCCTCCTTGCGGTCCTATCGTGGCCGTTGCCGTCTTGCTGAGCTGATTATGTGGTGCTGACGCTGTGAGGCCCTGCGCCGCAGCCTGTGCCGGAAGAGGATCCGTCCTAGAGCTACGCGCTCGTGTCTTCTGGTCAGGACGATGTAGTGTGCCCGTGGTGTCGCGTCTGGCGACGCAGGGCGGCCGGGGGAGGGCTGTGAGGCCCAGAGATCCCGAGGCAGGCCTATTCTTTGTAGAATTGTAGATGAACATGCTGATGCATTATTCAGTGCTCTCAGGCTGCATCTTCAGAATACCCAGTAGCCAGTCTGGGCTGCCCAGCTCCATTACCCGGAACCTAGTGACGTGATAATGCATACAGTTGACTGGCGGTATCGTACAGGGACACGCTGCTCCTTGGCAATGTTCTAGATGTTGGGATCCTGCACATACGTATTCTTCTCGAGCTGACGAGTTAGCAGGTTACAACAACAGCGGAAAATCACCTCTTCGTTGAGCAGACGGCGCACCTCGTCGACAGCCGACGTCTTGATCAGGACATGCGACTCGTCGACTGCACGCAGGTCAGCCGAAAAACCTAGACCCACATGACGTCCACCCATTGCAAGAGACACAGATATCGGATCTCATGCGGTATACCGCCCGTGCAGCCCCTTACCATACCAGCTGGGGGAACGTACCATCACGGATGACGAACTTGTTGTCGCCGGGTCGGAGCGAGTCGAGGTGCAGAAGGATCTGCTTGGCGGCCGAGTCACTGCCGCTGTCAGTCAAGCAGACAGAAAAGGCACTCACCAGGTGATCAACGTGCCCGGCGTCGCCTTGACCTGGTACGGATCAGACATGTACCCTGACATGGTGGGCGGGACGGAGTGCGGTTGAGCGGCGAGGAGAACAGATTCACAACAACAACGGATGGATGACGGTCTCCACTCAGACGTAGTATAGCCCGGATTGGTGGAAAATGGCACGCCAATTGCAACCTCCAGAATTCGCCGATAGTACGTCCGGCACTTATTTATCTACGTCGGGGATGGGCGGAATATAAATGACAGCAGCACGCAGCTCATGACAACGCCCACCCACGTCCTCATCACCTCCCATCATGTCGCTCCCCCTGCTCTCCGCCCTCCCCGACGCCCTCGAACCCATCCTCTCGACCCTCTTTGAGCCGTCCCCGTCCCTGCGGACCGTCCTCGTGCCCGCCGTCCGCGCGCGCCTCGCCCAGGGCCCTCCGCCTCATACCTATGCTGCGCTCATCGACACGTGTGCCGCCGTCGTCGACGGATGGGGGTATGGCGAGAAGGCAGACTTTGTTGGGGGGCACCCAATGATTGGCGAGGTGGGCGGCCTGAGCGCGTTGAGCACCAAGGAGCAGGCAAGCGTTGCGACGCGGCCGGTCGTTCTCGAGCGGTGAGTCCAACCCAATCCCGTGGAGGTGTACAGGCAGCGGGCGACGAGAGCAGTCGACACCGAGAGGAACGAGGCAGGACTGGCAGGGATTTCTCTGTATCTTGGGCTTCTCCGCCTCCCCCCTGTCCCCACACGACCTTACCGCATACCTAATTCCGTCGATAACTAGCTAACCCCAGTCTCGCCCACCTGAACGCGCTCTACTGCGCAGCCTATCCCGGCCTGCGCTTCGTGACTTTTGTCAACGGCCGCCCGCGCTCTGCCATTGTCAACGAGATGGAGCACACCCTCGGCATCCCCACGTCCCCTGACCCGCTGCCGGACAGCTACCCCGTGCGCGAGCCTGCGTTAGGTAGTGGCGAGGCTGCGGCACTGCGACGGGATCCCCGCGAAGGTGCCGCAGAGCGCGCAGCGTGGACGGCCGAGTGCGATCGCGCTGTTGCAGATGTGTGGCGGATCGCCAAGGCGCGTGTACGCGGCATGGGCCTCGAATAGCGATTGCACAGGATATGAATCGCCTTTCAGAAGTGAACTGCAATCTGCTGACTGGGCCGCAACCATGATGGTTGGCCTCCCTATCTACTACGAACTACTGTTAGGAACTGCCTACTGACAACCGGTATATCCCGGATGACACCCGACACCTGTGCTCAAGCGCCTTTCCTCTTCATTTTCCCCACTCATAATCACTCGATCATCGACGCATCCAGCCCGAGACCGTGCAGGAACATGTTGACGTTCCGCAGCTTGAGCTCGGCGCGGGATGGTTGGGTGTGGGGGTCGCGTGCGGTCTGCACAGTGTGCAGAATCTTCTCACGCAGGGCAGCGACGAGGTTGGTCTGCTGGTCCTCGGGCGCGTTGACGGCCAACGCAGCGGCGAGACCCCACACCTCAGCCTCGCGGCGCTCAGTTTCTACGCCCTCCTTCTCGCCAAATCCGCCGCTCGCAGAGTCGCCGCCGAGGAAGTAGGCGCCGGGGCCGAAAGCGACGCTCTGCGCCTGCGACGATGGGAAGAGCTCGGGGAGATGTGGGAGGATGATCTGTAGGAAGTAGGCGAACGTCTTGTTCCACTGGTCAACCTCGGCGGGGTCGGGATGCGGGGCAGTGCGAACGAGCGCCTGTGCCTTGGACAGCAGGGCAGTGAACAGGGCAACGCCTGGGCGAGTCGCGGCGACCTTCCACACCTCCATACGCTGCGCGCAGATGCCGACGAGGCCGGATACCAAGCCGAGGTTGCAGCCGTTGATAAGGCTGTCAACTCCTGGGATGACGTGGTGGAGGAATGAGTCGGTTTCGGCCTCGCGACGCGCGCGATCCAAACGGTCTGCCTTCGTAAGGAGCGAAGGATCCGCCACCGGCGGGGGAGGAGCGCGAGCGACCACGTCGAGCTGAGGGTAGGTGGCGATGAGGAGGGTGAGAAGGGTGAGGGTCTGCTGATGCGGAAGGTGCCTCAGGAGACGAGGGAAGAGGCGTTGGCCCTTGAGAGGGTTCATTAGGGAGATGAAGGGGTGGGGAGTAGAGACACCAAGCGGCTCCATGACCATGAGCTTGCGCCACAAGACCTCGACGTGAGCCGCACACGCGTTGTTCCATGCCTCGATACGCGCCTGGTCTGATGGGGGAGGGATGTCGCGGTGCATCTGCTCGAGCTCGAGGACGTCGTCGTAAAGTTCCTCGAGAGCGAACATGACCTGTTTGCGGGTGAGAGCCGGGCGGGTAGGGCCTTGGGCCTGGTTGAGGATGTTGACGGGACGGTGTTCGGGCTTTGTCGGGGCGGGGACAGCGAGGACGGGACGGGGAGCCACTTGGCTGGCACCACGGCGAGGAACCTTGCCAAGCGCACCCTGGAGGGCATCGTTGGACATTTTCTGCTGCCGTTTGGCAGTCGTGGCAACAAGCTTCTTGACCTGCGTGGTCAAGCGCTGCATCGAAGCATTGCCCATCTTGCCGAAACGGTTGCCAGAGGGTGCTCCAACACCGAAGCCAACACCAGGAGCAACCTGAACTACGGTAGGACCCTGCCGGTTCTCAGCCTCCTGGCGGCGCATGAGTGCAGAATAGACCTGCGCGTAGAAGTCCGACGAGTACGGGTCAGCAGTGGCGAGTTGAGAGAGCTGAATGCGGGTGATAAAGTCCTTGTCTGAGTTGCCCATAAAGTTGTTGTACTTGGACATTGCCTCGATCTTGGCCGTAATGCGGCGGTGCATTTCCTCCATGTGCGCCAGTTCTTCAGGACCCGGCTGGTGCTGTCCCGGCATGCCACCAAGAGCTGGTCCACCGGGTTGGCCAGGCTGCTGTTGTTGCTGTTGTCCAACAGGCGGCTGAGTACCAGCCACTGCCTGGCCAAACATCGAATCGAGAAGCGCCTGTTGTTGCTGGGCGTATCCGGAGCCACCCATACCAGCCGACTGAGGAGGCGAACCGCGCGAAGGAGGCGTGTTGACGTCCTGGGGGCGAGGGTGCGGGAGTACAGGGGCAGCACCCGAGGGGGGCATATGGCTCGGGGCCGGCGGCGTTCCGCTGGCCACCATCTGGCTCTCGATCTCCTCCAGCGTCAGAACACGAGGCTGGGAAGGAGCAGCCTGGGGTATCGCCTGGTCCCGAGGAGAGTCGATAGCCGTGCGCGCAAGGTCAGCCTCGATCTCTTCGAGCGAAAGAATGGGACCCGGTGGAGGGCGGCTGACCGAGCCCTGCGGAGTGTGCGACGTAGGAGGCGGCGAGGGAGCGGCACCCCAGGCGTTCGCAGGAGATGCCTTGGCCCACAGCGGCTCGGGCTCCTTCTTCTTCGTGGGCTTGGTGGATTCTAGGGAGTCAGTTTAGACCGAGAGTCGTAGACTCACTCTTCGGGGCACGACGCGGGGACGAGTAGAAGTCATCCTCGGTAGCCGCGAAGAGATCAACCTGCTGCTTGGGACGGAAATGACTCTGGGTAGACGCTATGGGACCAGTGCGCTGCTTGTGGTGGCCCGCCGAACGCTGGATCGGTTGGGCAACGACAGGTTGGGATGAGAACTGGAAGTCGTTGCCTACGACATGTTAGAACGAGTATCACGTTTGGGACCCCAATAGCACCCACCCAGGTCTCCCAGATCGCCAAAGGTCTCGTCATTGAAGTCATCGCCACCCTCCAGGAGGCTAGTGTCGAGGCCCTCTCCCCACTGGTAGACGGCAAGGTCCTCCTCCACACCGGCACCACCGGTGGCACCGAGGAACGAGTCGGCGTCGGCACGCGCTTGGAAACCATGAACGGTGCCGCGCTGCTGCCCGCCAGGCCGGCTCTCGGGGAGAGCGGTGTCGAAGCCGAAGAATCCGCCCGACATTGGGGTAAGCTGTAGGTCGTTGCTAGGTGTTGGGTATAATATCAATGCTGTGTGGATGTCTGGTCTTGGGATGTTGTTGACGAGAAGCATAATCCACAGCCGACATCAGGTTGCTCGTCACCACCCACCGGGTGGCCCTCCTATCCCCGCAATTTCCGCGGTGTGGCACCCAGTTGTTTTTCCGCAGATTACCCACAATGACGCAAAGGAAGCCGGTGGATTGATGACTGAGTGGGTTAGTCGCTCTCATGACATCCCCGACTTGACCCCATCGCTCTACCCACCACAATGCTCATCAAGACCTCTTACCACGATGTGCCCACAAAGGCAGATGGACGCGCAGGTACCATGCGCATCTACGTGATTGAGCCCAATGTCCCCGACTACCCAAACGCAAAGTTCCCTGGCTGTAAGTGTCGAGGACACTCACCGGTTGTCACCCCGTGTTCGCGCGGACGCATGGTTCATCTCACCATGCCTCAACGAACAAGTTAACTCGCTGCAGGCGTCGTTTTCTCCGAGATCTACCAGGTCACGGGACCCGTCGAGCGCTTTGCGGGTAACATTGCGAGCGAGGGCTTCGTAGTGGCCCTACCCTCCTCGTTCCACGAGTTTGAGGGCCCGGAGGCTATTCCCTACGATAATGAGGGTACTGACCGTGGGAACCGCTACAAGGTGAACAGTCTTTATGGGAATATACTAATGTGTAGATTGAGAAGACGGTCGAGGCGTATGACGAGGTGAGTGGACGCCCCTCACTTGCGTCCAACTGACTTCAGGACGCAACCCTTTCTGTCGACCTCCTCGCTTCGCTTCCCAGCTGCAACGGGCGCATTGCCGCGACGGGCATGTGTCTTGGTGGACACTTGGTGAGCAGCGGCCTTCTTCGATAGCTAACAGCAGGCGCTTCGGGTAGGTCCTGAACACTCTTTCAATCTTAACATCAGTGCGCCTTTGACCGCCGTGTGCTCTCGACATTCTGCTACTTTGCGACCGAGTGGGTTAGACATTTTTGCAGGGATTTCTAACACTGAAGCGTCCACTCGGCCACCCTTGGCAAAGGCAAGTCCGATGACACCCTTCTGCGCGTCAAGAAGGGCGACTTGACGGGCAAGGGTGAGGTCACCCTCGTATTCGGCAAGCAGGTAAGCTCACCCTCCATCATGAATACCGCTGACATCAGGACACCCATGTGGATCGCAAGGGTCGCACCCTCATCCGCGAGACTCTGGATGATGCGAATGTCACCTTCTCTGTAGGTTGCCTCGACATGCCTCCCTCACGGCCACTACTGACCTGACCACCAGTTCATCGAAGTTCAGGCGCAGCACGCGTTCATCCGCGACGAGTCGTCAAAGGGTCGTTGGGACGCTGCACTGTCCCGCAGCCTCTTCGCTATGATGATGGAGAGCTTCAACCGCAACGTGGCCCGCGACCTTGGCCCCCGTGCTGCCAGCGGCCAAAAGATTGAGCATGTGTGCTAGTTACCTAAAACATCAATGATGTATCAGCCTGTCATCGGAACCTCCGAACCGTCACCCGCCAAGGGCTGCTTACTACCCCGTCAGCAGTTCGTAGGCAAGGAGAAGAATCGATGTGGACTGAAGCTGGTTTACACGTGGACCACGTGGTGATGACGTACACATTACTGGCACCAACGCGGTGCCGGCGGGATTGTTGCCGCATGCCACCACAACCCACAACCGATCGACCCTCGTGCGGTGACACGGAAGTTTCATTCATCTACTGTCGTCGTGTCGTCGTCGCTCTTCATCGTCTTTTTCCCTCCTTTCCACCCCCTCCTCCCTGTAGATCTCTTAGACAGGCACCACAATGGTGGAAAGCAAGAGCGTCGCCAAGCCCGCTGGAGCGTCCCTCGACCTGCCCCTGTTTGAGGCGTCGGCGAGCGCAATGTCAATTCTCGGGCGCAACTTTGTGGACGAGCACGGCCGTGTCTTGTTGCTGCGTGGTGCAAATGTTGGGAGCGCCTCCAAGGTGTGAGTATATTGCGATCAACGAGCGAGAGCTGCTGCCTGCCCATGGAGTATGCCTGTTAAGGCATGGCAGTTCTTGCGTCGCTCTTCAGTTCCTTCCTGCCCCTCAGCTGTCTTGCCAATGTCACTGACCCCTCCAGCCCCAACACGCCTCTCCCAAAGATCCACGAGTATGCCGAGGGATCATACATCAACCGACCTTTCCCCATTGCTGAGGCACCGGAACATTGGGCGCGCTTGAAGTCGTGGGGTCTGACATACTGTGAGTTTGATCAGGTTCGAGTGGTCTGACCTCAGTCCGTATCAATGTCACCTGGGATGCGATCGAGCATGCTGGTCCTGGCATCTATGACGAAGAGTACCTGGCGTACTTGAGGGCACTGCTAAAGACCTTAGAAGGTACTGGTCTCGTCGCCTATGTTGTAAGTTTAACGGCTGTAGGCTACTCGCGTTGTGTTGGCTGCTCACTCGGGCGCTCCTTGGCATGTCCTCATGTCCTGATTATTTCCACCTCAGTCGATTCACCAAGACGTATGGTCCCGATACTGCGGAGGCTCGGGAGCTCCCGGCTGGACCCTAGAGGCTGCCGGCTTCGATCTCAGCGAGGATGGTGCCAAGCTTGAGGCTACGGAGGCTGCCTTCCTCCACGGCATTCGTGGGGGTCGCCTCAACGGTGAGCGCGGTCTGTGGCCGACTGGCTACCAGAAGCTGGCAGCTGCCACCATGAACACCCTTTTCTGGGGCGGCGAGACGTTTGCGCCGCAGCTCAAGGTCGGCTCGAAGGCAGTGAGCATCCAGCAGTATCTGCAGGACGCATTCCTCGGGGCGTGGTCCAAGCTTCTGGATGCGGTCGGCGACCTGGACACCGTCATGGGCTTCCAGGTAGGATAAATTGTACAGTTCCACTCGCTTATCCGCAGCTCATGAACGAACCGCATCCCGGATACATTGGGCTCCCTACGATTGACGAATGGAACTACAACACGGATTTGCACCTTGGAAGATTCCCCTCCCCCCTGCAGTCATTCGCGTTGGGCGCTGGTTTCCCCACGAATGTCCCCATCTACTCGCGTAGCTGGCCATTCCCCACGCGCGTAACGGGCCGGGAAGTGCTGAACAAAGGTGAGGTGTGTGTGTGGCGCGCCGACGGGCCCACGAATGGCCAGTGCCCATGGGAGCGCGAAGGCGTGTGGGCATTCAGCGACGACCGCGGCGTGGCTATAGCCTTGCAGGAGGACTACTTCACCAAGGATCGCAGCGGAAACGCCGTCAACTGGTACCAGGACTACTACTATCCGTACTGCAAGAAGTGGGAGAAGCTTGTGCTTGCTCGCCAGCCGAAGAAAGCGGCCATGCTCGAGCCCATCCCGAACGAGTACTGTCCCATCTGGCCCCCCGAGTCGAGGCCGCGCAACTTTGTGTTTGCGCCCCACTGGTATGTCTGGCGCGTGCGCGTCCCAGTTGACTTACATACAGGTACGATCTCAACACCATGTTCAATAAGACGTTTGGAACCATGACTGTCAATGTCCAGGGCCTGTCGCGCGGCATGTTCCCACTCAAGGCGCTGTACTTTGGCGAGCAGGTCAAGGATAACTACGCTCTCCAAATCCGCACCCTGGTCAACGAGGCTCGGGGGAAGATAGGCGAGGTGCCTATCGTGTTTGGTGAGACAGGTATCCCCATCGATCTCAAGTGAGTGGAAGCTGCAAGGAGCCCGTACATTGATCTGACGCCCAGCCACGAGGAAGCGTTCACGACGGGCGACTGGAAGTGGCAGGAGCGCATGCTCGACGCCCTGATCGGCGCGATGGAGGCCTCGCTCGTGCATTTCAACCTCTGGTCGTACAACCCTTCGAACCGCGACGACGTCGGTGACGACTGGAACGCAGAGAGCTTCAGCTGGTTCTCAGAGGAGAATCGACAGAAGGCGCTCAAAGCCATGCCCTCCGCCCAGGCAGCTGAGCTGGCACAGGACCCAGACGTTGGCGCCCGCCTCCTTGACGTTCTTGTACGGCCCTATGCCATCGCGACCGCCGGCCAGCCCTTCTCGTCGACGTACGAGCGCTCCACCGGCCTCTTCACGCACCGGTTCCGGGACAAGCCGGAGCAGTACGATGGCACGCGTCCGCCGGTCGAGCGCATCACGGAGATCTTCCTCCCGCAGCGCGTGTACGGCCACAAGGGCGCAACCGGCCTAAAGTACCATCTATCCGCTGGCGGCCGTGCAAAGTTCGACTCAGCTCGTCAGCGCCTGTTCGTCTGGTTTGTGGACAATGACGAGACGTACGCGCGTGGTGCCAACGTCACGCGCCGCGTGGACGTGTGGGTCACGTCGCCCAAGGACTCTAGTACCATCAACCTCGTGTGGCTGCTGGGCTTCTTCGTCATGGTCGGCTTTGTCTTCCTCAACGAGCTGCGCAGGCATTACACTGGCGAGTATTGGGTCGACCTGCCCATGCTCAACTACATTCCAAAGTAGACCGATCTTGCAGAGATACCCTTGTCATGCAGATAATCTGGAAGTGAACCATAATTCAACGTATTGTGTGAGACCCCTCGGAAACACTGCGGCTTCGAAGCTGTTGGCGTAATGACCATTTGAGTGGTCCCTTGCGTTGAGGTCGTCGATCTGGTACATTCAGCTGGACATGCCGCCTCTGTTGGTCGTGAGGGGCTTCTTGGGGCCGTCTTCCCTCCCAACTCCGCGAGCCTGATTGCTTGCGGCAATCTTTGAGGAGGTGCTTGCTTTTGGGATGAGTTGTTGGGCATGTTAGCAACGTTAATGGAGGCGTTGAATGAACCGTACTCGCGGTTGGATGCGTTGGACTCTTGGGCTTCGTTGGCGCGAAGCCTTGCAACGAGGGACGTGTAGTGGCGGACGAAATCGTGTCCCACGACTGGTCGGGATCGTCTTTCCATTGGTTGAGTACTGGGGTCATGATCTCGAAGTTCAGGATGCCGATCATGGTATCGATCTTTTCCTCATCCGCGAGGGGCTTGCCCAGGGGGACGTACGATGCGTGGGACAGACTTTGCCAGAAACTCCTCTTTTTGGGCGGCAGATGAACCATTCGGGAGATACATATTGTGTAGCTGGTGACTGAGTTGGATGAGGCGTTCGCGCTAGTTCACCTGGAAGCGCGTGCAGACTTTCTTGTAGATGTCCGCGGCGGAGGGGCAGTGGTCATAATCCAGTAGCAGGTCCTTCTGGATGGTTCCTGAGATTGCCGCACGCGTGAGTCGCTTGTCTTTCGCCCATTCCTTCCAGACCTTCAGTCGAGCTTCGTTGAGGTGGAAGGAATCATCCACTGTGCCAACTAGAAGGTTTAGAACTGACTCGAGGTTGGGAATCCTCAGAGCTTCTCTCTCCGCTTCGGTTGACGTGCAGAACAAGACCGTACCGCCATCTGATGAGTTGCTGGCTGGCAGGGTTGAGGTTGCTCGTGTAGCCTTTGAGCATAGCCAGGGCCTTGGGCATAAGCAGCTCGTGAAGGACGTTGAGGGCGGTTTCCTGTCCAATGGGCGGATTGAAAGCCTTTATGGGCTTTGGGTCATAGGATCGTATGGATTCGTTGTCGGTGGCTCTGGGTGTCCCATGAGTCTGTGTGATGGCCCGACAAAAGGATTCCACGCCGAGGCCACAGAGGTGGTTCATGATGCCTTTGTTAAGCGTGTAGCGGGGGAGCGATGGGCTCTAATCGTCAAAGTTCTTTGGTCCAGTGAGCGTAGAACCCTGTCCTCGAGGTCCGCCCAGGGCGAGGCTTCCATAGATGGCATGTCGGGCGTTGATGACGGGTTCAAGCGCCAGCGAAGACTAATCGAACCGATGGGTGTGGTCAGCGTCGGCCTGGACGTGTTCGATCGGAAGCGAGCGGCTGGTGGCTCTTGAGGGATCTAGCTCGGCAAGGGCTAGATATGGCCGGCGATTACGCTGGCGGGAGTGGGCTTTGCCGGAAAGTTATTCGTTCGGTGTGCGAACCGCCGTCGGAAGTTGTTCTGCACGTAGGAAAACGTTTGACTCTTAATCTGTTGGGATTTTCGACGTCTTGATCTGAGAAGATCTGGTAAGGCGTGCCAGTGGTGATGTAGGGGGACTCGACACGGAGGCGCGGTGCCACAGATACTAGTGCGGGCAGCGAAAGCGTAACGAACCTCGACAAAGGAGCTGTTTGTTACCGAAACTGAGCGCTGGCTATACACGCGGCCTTAACTTGAACAGTAAGAGGCATAACGCTAGAGAGGAGAGAAAAGAGCTTTGTGGAGGAGAGCTCTTGATATGCGGAGTGCCACTAGGTCGGGACATTGTGTGGCCGGAGCGTTGTCGGGGCAATGGGACATCAGGATCACGTGACGGTTGCCACGCGATACTCTGGTCCTTGAACTTCGTCGTAGCCTCCAATAGTCGCAGTATCCAACAGCAGCTAAACACTCCAAGCTCGTCGGCGGAGGGTCCGTCTCGTTTCTTAAGTAAGCGGGGTCTGTTCTGAACAGCCATGCTGGGTCGAGCTGGCGAGCGCTAACTGGCGAGCGCTAACTAAGATTGATGTTTCGCGTGCTTTGTCAAGCTTTGGACAAGCAGAATGGAAGGCGGGGACGCGGCTTGCCGATCAGGAGTGCCCGATAACACCCCACGGAGACTCCGGTACGGTTATCACCGTGCGTTCCGTCATTGATGTGTTTCCATGATCAGTCAGCACGACAGGCCAGATCTCACCCCACACTCAAGCAGGCTTGCCGTGGATGCCTATATCAACTTGCATCCTCTGGTCTGTATCGCATCTCCCACCTCCTCAACTACTTATCATATCTCCCTACCATGACCACTGTCGGAATCATTGGCGGCACCGGCCACATCGGCTCCCACATCCTCGCGGCGCTCGCCAAGGCGCAGCAAGAGGGCAAGTACAAGGTGGTCGCGTACCACCGCCCGTCGAGCGACACCTCGGGATGGCCGGCACACGTCGAGAAACGCGTGCTCGACAGCGACCGGGCGACCGCGGCGGAGGTCGCGCAGGCCCTCGCCGGTGTCGACATTCTCATGTAAGTCTTTATGGCAGCATTGGCATCTGTGTTCGAACTCGATCGCGACCTAGAACTTACACTGCAGCTCGGCCGGTAAGAACACAGCCGACGGCGGGCGGTTGTTCCTCGACAACCTGGCCAAGCTGCCCCCGGGCCAGCTCAAGGTGTACCTGCCCTCTTGGTTCACGGCCAACTGGACGCAAGACGAGCTCGACGACGAAAAGTACCTCTACCGGTACGCCAAGGTCCAGTTGCTCAAGTACGCGCAATCGCTCGGGCTGCCGATCACGCTGATTGCGGCAACACTTTATGAAGACTTTGTGTTCCCGCGTGAACATGCTTGGGACTTCCTGTCCGTCGACGTAGGCGCCAACCGCGTCGCGTTCTACGGTGACGCACTGCACCAGCCGTTCGCGTCCATCTCGCTGCCCTACCTCGGCGAGAGCATCGCACAGATCCTCGCACTGCCTAGCTTTGGCCCTGGGCAGACGTACACGCTCGAGGAGACGGCATTTACGGGCCAGCAGCTCGTCGACGCCCTCACGACCGCCTACGGCCATGCACCCCAAGTTGGTACATACACGGACGCGGATGTCGTCGAGGCGCAGAAGAACCCCGCAGCAGGGCTGGGCGCGGCCTGGCGTGTCCATTGGGGAAACGGCCATTACCACACTGTCAACCCCTTCAAGCCTGAAGGCGTCGCCCCCCGCTCTCTCAACGACGCGGTCCAGTTCTGGATTGGTAAGGCGAAGCTGTAATCTAGGTGGTTCACGGAACGGAATCAGAAGGCGTTGGTGCCGGAGGCGCGGTCGATGGCTCGAGACATAGGGCGCCAGGGCGAGGAGCACTGTGCTGTTCAGCATGCGATGAACAAGCCCATCAGCACGGTGTCGCTGTTAATCTCCAGTCTGTCACCAACCCTCCTGGACACATGTGTATGTAAATGTGCATATGTAAACTATCATTATCTCTACAGATTGGGGAAGTTCGGCTGATGTAGTCACCATTTTACCAGGCCGCTAATAAATAGCGGGCGAATGCCGAGAAGGAACGTGTGATTCCACACGTCACCCAATAGGGCTGGTGCAGCAGGAGCGCTCCATTGACTGTCATCCTGGTGAGGGGACAGCGGAGCTTGTAGACGCTATTACAGCCAGTAATAGAGCTACTGGTGTTGCGGCTCGTTGCCCGAGTCGGTGAACAAGCCGCTCTCATGGTGGCTGCGCTCGGCGCAATAGCCGGTGCTACGGCCGTAAAGGTTGTTTCCGCTGTCGCCTTTCTTGGAATGTGGCTGGGCCTCTCTCTCCTTCTCGCGCTGCGCCAAGTGGCACTGGTACTTGTCGAAAGGGAAATCCGCCATGGACCGGACGGGAGTCGGCCGCACGCCGTCGAAGAAGATGTCAATGGCCTCCTCCACGGTATATGGTCCCCACCGGTCATGGGACACGTCAACGTACCACTCATTCCTGTGGCCAGACGATGCCCAGGTTGGACCGATAGAACCTTCAACCGTAGCCTCCGCTGGGAAGAAGAAGGCCTGTGGGTATGCGTTAGAGGACGGTTCACCAACAAGGGCGCTGGCACCGTCCCAGATGCGCCTTGTGATTTCTATGTAAATTTTCTCCGTCAGGTCACGAAGCTCCTTGCGACGGTCCAGGGTGGCAGCGAGGTTGATGGTCTTGTACGCTGTCTTGGCATCGTTGGTAACACCTAGCAGGAGTGTGCGGAGACGTGTCACCCACTGGTCGTTGCTGAGGACGAGCAGGCAGTGGGGGAAGCCAAAGTCTATGTGCTCGTGGAGGTACTCGTGCTGCACCTCGTCTGTGATGAGTTTTCCACGCTCGGACTGGATGCAGATTCCAGCGGCTGTGAGGTGGCTCTGGATCTGACGTTGCGGGGCGGGGTAAATGTGGGACAGGGTAGGTTTGGGAGCCACTTACCGCGGGGAGGTACTTGTCGTGCCAAGCCTGCAAGAGCATGAGGTGCGCCTCCCGGAGGCCGACTGCGGAGTCGACTGGTAGACTGCCAGAGGTGCCAGCAAGAGTACGGACCTGGATTCTAATCATAAGGTATACGCTCTGGTAGGCTTGGTTTGGTGAGGGTGAGGAGGGGGACAGTGGAGATTGCCCTACTGATGACCCTGTATGAGGGTGGAGAAGCTGACTTGATCAGTGATGGAGCAGTTCATAGATGGTAGAGAGTGAGAGTGTTTATGGGAATGCAGCGACTATGGCAACCCACGGCGACCTCTTGATCTTCAAAGTCCCCCGAAGAGAGGCAGAACAAAAGGGTGACCCTCACCGTTGGGAGGAGTTGCGAGATGCCGACTGCGAAATGCGAAATGTATGATGGTGTCAGATAAATCACGATTAATTTCCCGCGGCCATGGATCCCCGCGTGCAGCCCGCTAGTATACCGCTTGGTGCCCTGTGGGTTCAAAGTGGCCACGGGTGTCCTTGACAATTGTCGATGAGGAAGGGGTCGTGATGAAGGGGGCGAGGACTCTAGTAGTACGTTCTTTTGCGAGCGAGCGAGTTCATTTGGGAGCAGACTCATATGCGAGCGAGAAGTGGTGACTGGAACCCATGCTCATTCGCCTACTTGCGAGAATCCTATCAGTTGTGCAACGCCTGAAACGCTACATGCACCTGGCATCCAGTATCCAATTTCCGGCGCGAGGGCACACCCAGTCAGTCATGTTCTGGCACCGAGATGTTCGTCCGAACGAAAAGGGCACGAGACAATCAGCACGTCACCATATGATCGTTCAGTTACCGTTCCCACAACATGTGCTCTGTGCACCCTCTGCGGCTTCCTGTACATTATTTACCCCTCCCCCTGGCGTATAAACCAGAACCAGCAATCGGGTAACAGGGAGGATACATGACAGTCTGTTCACTTGATTCGTTCGGTCGGGGGGGTTTAGAGGTGCCACCATGGCGAGTGACACCACTTTGGACGTCGTTGCCATCCACAACTGTGCCTGGCAGGTTGCGCACCTCGTGCGGCACACGTCGTGCACATGACTAGAAATGTGTCATTGACAACTGCCGGGGTGCATACCAGCATTGTGCGACGCGAAGAACGCGGTCAACGCAATCGGGCACCAAACGTGGCGGTCCGAGCGCCCTTGCCCACTGTGGGCCCTTTGTATGTAACGCATGCCCCGTTTGATCTAGTTATCTCTCCCTGTGCGTTGTTTCCCGTGTCGTAGAAGTGAATATACATGTTCCCACGGCACGTGTGCTACGTGCTGATATCGAGAGCAAAGACTCGTACCCAGAGGCTCGCGCCGTCGGCGGTGGCCTTCTCCGGCAGCTGTGGCACAGTACACATACACTATCCCCCACGTCCAAAATGTCGTGAACAACCATCCGCACAACCACAATGATCAGGGACCCCATGGTGCCACATCGACGTATTGACAGCCACCAGCTGGCGCTCCCCTTGATCCCGTCTGGCCTTGCCGCCCTCATCGCGCCTCTCCCTGCTTCCACCCTCGAAAAAGGTGACCCAAACAGGGTAACAAAAGAGTACTACAGACGCTCCTCCGTCTGCATTCGTGGACGAGTTAGGAATCGAACCAAAGACCTTGTCAAGATAGGAGTTGAATGCTAATGACACGCTCTACCAACTGAGCTACACGCCCCACGACAAAGGTGGTCGCAGACGTACTGTCGGTACTGCTGAGGCTGTTTATTCCATATTGTCAGCCGACGACCGCGCCCACGGCATGAAAAGCATTTAGATTCCTGATAAGATAGAGAGTGCAGTTGCTCTCGCGCAAAACTTACCGCAGAGAACCTCCAAATCAGACCGCTGGCAGTCAAGCCCGTCCAGCGGCGCTGATCGGGATCCTGTTCGCAACCCAGACCTCAGCATGGGCGATGATCGTGATCGCCCGTTATCACGATCAACGGTCGTCCGTGATCACAATCATTAGTTTCCTTTGGACTTTCAGCTGAGGGTAACGTCTCCATCCTCCAAGCTGCAAGCACTCCAAACATGCGCCGTGTTCGCGGTCTTTCGATCTCCTTCTCCCCTGGCGCAGGGAGGCGCCATGGGCTAAAAACCAACAGCCATAGTCCGTAAGAACCCTGCTGCGTCTGGACGAGTTAGGAATCGAACCAAAGACCTTTCCAAGTCTCCTTGCGAATGGAACGCTCTACCAACTGAGCTACACGCCCCTGGAGGGTTGACGAACAATATTTCGTCTCGCGACGGTGACAGCAGCTTCTAGTACCGAGAGAGGACGGTGTCACAGACAGATACACTGTGCTCCTCGAACTTTATCGAGACAACGCTGTCAAAGGTCATAGCAGCAAGGACCGTCGATAACTAGACCCTTGCGCTCGTGAAACTGTTTCCCCAGCCGGCCCGTACCTAGAGCAATTCTTCGCGACAGCCACGCGCGCGGTTCCCCTGCGACAAGGTACCCAGTGCCCCGTGCCTCTCTTGGGCGGCGAGCTTCCCAATTAGAGACGAGAACCTGGGCCATAATCGGCAGTCTGCCTCTTGACATCTCTCCCCTAGTCAGAGAAATCTGCCCAGGGAAATATTGGGCGACAGTCTAGCGGCGAGGACTGACAAGTTACTGAGTGGGTGAGGCCGCGAGGCTGACTGGGTGGCAGGTATTCGGCATCTGGAACCGGCGTGATCGGGATGTAATATGGCTACGCGGCCTGCACAAAAGGTAAGAATATTCTCTGGAGGTCGTTCAGGGGCGAGCTGACCAGATGGCAGGAGGCCGCACACCCCGCCCGGTCCAATCGGCATGGGCACGAGGGTACGAGAATCTACAGCTGGAATGGCAGGTGACAGGATCAGCTTCTCACCCTGATGACACCTGGCGACCTCGCGCCGAGTCACCTCGCGTCCTCCGTTGATTCTTGCTTTGCTTCCGTCTTGGTATTATGACAGGTATGTGAAGAGGTGGATGATGTTTCTGTCGTTGACGATAGAGTAGTCGACGAACGTGGGTGGTATGGCTGGACCAGTCGGCAAGTCGTGTCAGGCACTGCTGAGATCGTCGTTGGATTACTGGAATCTGACAACGGTGGTGAGAGCGGAAGCAAAAGGCCTTGTACGAGAGGGATGTGGCATTACCCATACGTAGTGCGCAAAGGTGTGCAAGGGCATTATCCCAGCCGTGGACAGAGCCCCATGGCGACCGTAGGGTTGAGGACGTCTTAGTTTGTAGCCACATGTTTTGCCCATGGTGGGCTTAGCCGTACACTACCGTCGGGGGAGTCGCCGGGGGGGTAGTGGCACGATTGCCTGATGAGAAGGGGCGATCGACGATCTCCGTACCCGACTCGGAGTAGGAATAAGGAACAAGGGCATGACGGAGAGAGAAGTGATCCTTCAACAGAAAGGCAGCAGCGCACTCAAGCATCAGTACAGTCTCCCCTGAGAGCGCGCAGCCACGAAAGACAGGACTATAAATCAGCGCGAGAAGGGGAGGATCGAGAGAGGAAGGCCTGATGGTCAGAAGGAAGGCGAAAGAGGTACACAAAGCGGCAGGACTTGGATGTGAGCAACCTCTTGAGTTGTCGCCTTCGAGCTGGCTCACTGTCATGACCAGAGGAGAGGACAGACGACACCAAGCTTCATGGTCTTTTCGGATGCCTCGGACACGGAGCGGCTGCGGGGTTCCGTCTCGAGAAAGCTCCCAGGTGGTCAGCGGGGCTCACGGAAATTCGCAACTAGCGAATGCCCTTCATCCCAACGGCTCATGTCAGGATGCAACGCAGAGGGGACGAGCAGTCACCCCGGCGTGGGTCACAATCGCTGGAATCAAGTACCGGCAATAGAAATATATCTATATATCTATATATCGTCAATGGTCGTCAGTGCCGATCACGCGCGTACGAGTGAAGGCTTGGAACCCCGACCGCCTGCGCCTTGGCATTGGTGTCCCCGTTATTTTGACGACTTCGAGTGGGAGGACGGCTGGACGAGACCTCGGAAATGAATCTCGGGATCCCGGAGAGCCACCCCGCAAAATGACAGACCCCGGCCATAGAGTCAGTGGCCTCGGTAAGGCTGAGAGAGTGTAGGACATCTGGCCGATAGCCGGCTGTCTCGTCCGACCCTCGATGAGCTCTGCCGAGGTATGAGGTGGACTCCTCTTCCGTCTGGCCCTGAAAGTGCTCTGGCCTTATACTGCGCTGGCCTTATTTCGAGTCTAGGCCACCATCACGTTATCTCTGGCAGCCTACTCCCCTGATTATTCCTTGACCATTATGTCATACACCGGCTTTCTGGAACCATCGCCTCTCCTGCCCGCCGCACTACGGTCCCAGGTACTGGTGCCATGGGCTCATGGACCACACCAGCAGGGAGGCCAGCTGCTGGTCACGCGTGCACAAACAGACCACGACAGACACTTGGGTGAGCCCGGCGACCAAAAGGCGAAGGCTGTTTGGTCCAGGACAGTGGGGTGTGGCTTCCGCCAGCCTTGCGCACGCGCAGCGGGTGGCAAAAACCCATGCCACGGACCCACGGCTCGGACCGGACCCTCGGACCGACCGAGGTACGGGGGGACTGGCATTAGAAAATTTTTAAACCCGTGTCGTGTGATTAGAAACGGAGCACGACTGGTAATGAGATCCGAGCCATTACATGCGCTGCGCAGTCGGCCCACCCCGTTTGGACCCTCTTTTGTTTGTGCCTCACTGCCCGGATGCTCGCGGGTTGCCTCGCGACCGCAGCCGCTGTTGTGCGGCCTGCCATCCCATCTCTTTTCCCCGTCCCCCCCAAACTGTCGTTTACTGTCCTTTTACATCGTCCACTTGTCGTCTTATCCCACACGATACCCCTGTCAGACTCGCTGATCCGCTCGCCCTCGCTGCCGGCTCTCTCGCTCACTTGGACAATTGGCATCGCCCCCCTCCCTTAAAGCACCGCCCTTGAACCCAATCCCCCAATCCAGCCGGCCCAGCCCAGCCCCGATCCCTTTCGCGACACAGTCGTCCTCCCTTCGCCCCTCTCCTCCTATCAGGTTCTGGACAATGAGTGCGTAGGTTGTATCGGTTGTCTCTGTCCCGTATGTGTGTGAGCGTGGGTGCGTGTGTGCGTGCGTGCGTGCGTGCGTGCGTGCGAGCGTGCGAGCGCGTCTGCATCCAAGTCTGCTGCGAGGTGCTGCACCGAGCTCGAACCGAGTGTCCGTGGTCGAGGTCCCAACCGCGGTTGCTAAGCCTTGGATAGGCGCGGCTTGCTGTCGGGCTGGCCGTCCGCAGGCAAGGGACCACACGCACTGGTCGCTGGCCGTGTCCTCCGCTGCCGGCCTGCATCCCGGCATAAGCTCTCCTCTCCCTTCTGGACTCTCTTTTTCTTTTTTTGCATCGCTGCACACCTTTGATTCTCCCTCCCACTTCATCACAAAGCCCGTCCTTGTTGATCAAGGAACCCCACCTGCTCCCCCCCTGGACCGTCTCAGCCTGTCGTCATTGGTTCCATCTGGGTCGTTGCCACCAACCCCCATCCAGTCCACCACACGACACGTCCGAGTCACTCTTGTTCCAGCACGGACCACCTGACCGGACGGACCGCCTGACCCAGCCCTCTTCGCTCTGCCGCCGTTGTCCGTCCTTGACTCTGCTGTCGCGGCACCATCCACTCGTGCACCCACACATTCCTTGCCTTGTTTTCTTTGGGTTGGCGTCAACACCTGCTTCTTGATTCTCGCAACACCCCTCGTGGCCACCGACCTCCCCGTCGTCACCCCTCTCCATGTCGTCCACTGACACCTCGGGCACTGTCCCCGACCAACCTTCAGGCTCGCCCGTCGAAACTTCTTCTGCTGTTGTCGCCTCATCGCCGTCGGTCGGGCCTTCGCCCTCGCCCTCGCCCTCGCCCTCGCCCTCGCCATCCCCCTCGCCGTCTGAGCCGTCTTCCTCCTCGGAGTCGCCCAGCCCTTCCCAACAGCCATCGCCTTCCTCGACGCTCGACGCATCGCCCAGCTCCAGTCAGCAGCCTTCTCCCTCGCCCTCCTCTCCGCAGCCACAATCATCCGACCCTAGTGGCAACCCTAACCCGAGCACGACCGATGGAAATGCCACGCCGTCGAACGGGGGTGGAGGCAACCCGTCGCCCACCGCAAGCGCTACTGGCGCCTCGGATTCGACGGTTGCCCCGACCTCGAACAGCAGCGATGGCAAGAGCCCGACTGGCTCCCCCAGCGTTGTAGTCGTGGAGACGTGAGTACTATTATCAACGGGTGGCGCTATTGTAGTTTGCGCTGACACCATCCAGCACAATCTACAAGGATGGCACGGCTAGCGTCTCGAGCTATGCGAGCACTGTCCCTGCTGTAACTGGGTCCAAGTCTGATACCAGTGCGTATAGCGACGAGATGTCTGTGTGACAATAGAGTGCTAATCCCTTACAGACGTCGGGGCCATTGTTGGCGGTGTCGTCGGCGGTGTTTGTGGCCTTGCCCTCATCCTCGCCTGCCTCTTCTTCTTGATCCGCCGCCAGCGTAAGAGGAACTACCGCGATGACTTTGACGACATGATGGTGCGTAAGACGATGGTACCACAGAGTGTACCAGCTAACATTACTCAGTTTGACCCTGCTCGTGCGCAGAACTCCGGCCCGATTGACCTTTCAGACGACAGCGGTGCACCGATCATTGATGCCTACGATTACAAGCCTGTCCAGGGTATCGCCTCTACCCAGGTTCCCCAGCACGAACAGATGGTCGAGGCATACCCCCCTCAGTCTGTGACAGGCTCGTCGTCGGGTCCCACTTCTGCAGGCTACGCTGGCTACGGTGCAGGGGCCGGGGCTGGAGTTGCTGGTGTCGGTGCTGGAGCACAGGGCGGCTTCCCTACACCGATGCCTGCGGCCAGCTCCTCGAGCACTGGTCATCCCCAGGGTCCTCCTGCCGGTTTGAGCGCCAAGCAGCTCGAGCAGTACCAGGAAGCACAGCGATTCCGTGTCCAGAACCCTTCCGGTCCTGGTCCTTCCGGCCCCGTCACTGTCCACCAGGATGGTGGTGCCTACGCCGATGCTGGTCCCTCTGATGGCAACGAGATTCCTCCTACGTACGTCACAAGTTGTACCCTGTCGGTTCATGTGTGTCCTGACTTGTCCAGCTACGACTCTATCCGGCGATAAGGTCGCGAAATCCGGTTGCCGCCCGACGAGACAAATGTACAACGCTGTCCCCCGTTGGGCGTGCCTCCCGCAGCCGCGCACAGCACCACCATACCTCTCCGCAGCGCGCTGCGACGATGACCATTCGAGTCCTCGCTCCCTGGACGTGGCCGTTCAACCTCACCCATTCGCCATTCCCCCTCACCGCATTGCTGCTATACTTAATACGGACTGTATTCTCTGGCTAGGTACGATTCTCATCCTCTCGGTCCCTTCCTT
Source organism: Apiotrichum siamense (assembly GCA_023653615.1). NCBI lineage: Eukaryota > Fungi > Basidiomycota > Tremellomycetes > Trichosporonales > Trichosporonaceae > Apiotrichum > Apiotrichum siamense. The sequence continues at coordinate 1,849,445 of JALJEG010000001.1, forward strand.
ATTCTCCTTGTATATAGAGCCCACTCGATGTCATTCCTTTGTTAATAGACCCACCAGGACTGGTGCGAGGAGATTGTACGGTCGTCCGCGACGGCGGCGACGACGACGATGGCTGCAGGGTAACACCGCCTAGGCCCGCATGGTAACACACGCCGACGAGGCCCAGGGTTTGAGTTATGGCAACGACCAAGCCAAAAAATAAAATAAATAAAATAACAAATGTTGGTAACGCATGGACATGGGCAAGTACGACACATGATCCATGGAAGCGGATGTCGGCAATTGGTTCCGTAGTCGCCATGGGCTTGCAAGACCATTGTCGCGTCATTGCTCGTATTCGTCTGGGCTGTGAGCGCGGGCGGGGAGGATGATCGAGCTGCACTGTGCAGCACGCGACGAGCCGAAAGGGCAGCATTATGCAGCATGCGACGAGCCGAAAGGGCTGCACTGTGCGTACAGCATGCAACAAGCCGAAAGGGCAGCATTCCGCCCTGTCGCCCCGGCCCGGCTGCCCGGAGTGGCCCCCCCGGCGCCACGGCGGACAAGAGCGAGGCGGTGCGCGCGGCGCAGCATGTGCGACCATTAACCGCGATCGCGTGTGACGACAGTGTATTCCATCGCGCGCAGCATGGATGACAATGATCTCATCGCCGCGCGACACGGCCGGCGGTGACGTCGGACTGTTTGTGCATGTGCCGCCGCACCTTTAGCGATCCGGCGATCGCGCCAGGCATATGACGGCAACGCTTTAAAACATAAAACGCCAGTGGGTCGGCGACGAGATCGCCTGCGGTGGTGGCGCCGGATGTTTGCGCGTCGGCATCTGTTGCCCGGTCCATGAGTGCCAGGCACTGCGTTTCGCGGCGGCGAGCGGCGAGCACCTCCCGACGTCTCGGACCGTGGCCGTTTGTTTCACCCGCCACGTCCGATACAGCAGCTCGGAGTTGACGGACACGCTCTCGCTGAAACAACACGACCGAGTCCTCCGTGTGCAGCCTCCGTTTCCGCGCGCCCTCTGCGCGGGGTGTTTGTCGCCATGCCGTGAGCCTTTCGACCACAATAGTGATCCAAAAGACACCGGCTCTCTGCATGCCAAGTGGTTCGGTACGTGGGCATGCCTCGGGCCCGACGCTGCCAAGCTCGCTCGCCCGTCCAGGATCCGCCAAACCCGGCAGTCGCTGGGTTTTGCCTCTGTAAAAATCCCAGGCGGCTTGAACAGGTCCTGATTGGCCAGTCGTCCAAGCCGCGAGAGCGAGGCTACGAGGAGATTGCAGATGACATCGCACACGAGTTGGTAAACGTCCGCCCAGGGTAGGTAGTGAGAGAGATGCAATAACATGCCTTGCAACTGCAAATTCTGCCAGCGCAACACCTACCGAACGGAAGGCATATTGGGGAATCTGACACTGGCCAGCTATAGAAAAGCTCCACGCAGCCGCAGCCAGGTAAAGCCTTGCATGATGGGTCAGAGGATATTAACCGCAAGGCAATCGGGAAGGACGATAGAGGGGGGACTCCACACCCGTCAGGTTAAAGTTTGTCGCTTTCGTCGTCGCAACGCCGGTGGAGCTCTCTGCCGAGAGCGAATGCGCCGGGAGACCGCCGCCGCAACAGCATCTCTCCAGAGGTCAACGGTCTCTGGCGAGGCATACACTGGCAGAACCTGAGAATATCTTTTCCAGTGCCCAAATCCCTCTTCTCTAAGATGCGCCTGATCGCCCTGCCGTTGCATACGCACAAATCGACCATCACTTGCCACCCCCAGATCCCAGACGTCGCTATTGACTGACCGTGTTGCGTTCCGCTGCTTGACTGTGCGCAGGTCCCGTGGAAGCGGAGACCGCTTGTACTGATAACACTCTCCCTGTCAGAAAATGTACATTACTTGCAGCTAATATTGTCAGTTTTTCTTTATTTTATTTTTATTTTTATTTTTGGATGCGATTTACCGATTGAAGTAAACATATCAGCAGCCATACACCTGAAGCCCAACGGCCCATTTTAGCAGACGGAGGAATGGTCCTTGCCGAACGAGGACTGAACTCCTACCTTCTTCTGCTTGCTTCATTCGCTGTTGTTGGGAGGCGGTCTCACATTGCGTCCTCAGTGCAGGCTTTCGCGGTGATTTATGACCAGCCACTCGAAAATATGGTAGCGAATGACACTCCACCAGAAAAACACCTGCTCCGAGTCCAGTGTCTGCACTCTGCACCCCCTGCACCTCTTTCACCTTCCGGTTCGGAAAGGGGGTAACCGACGGAAAGCACATGTCTCTTCTCGGCGATCGAATTTGGCAGGGGGAAGAGCTTGCGCCGTCCTCGAATACCACTGAGAGCCCCCGTGCCTACCCAGAGGCCAGCATTGACGATACGAAATGAATAACAAGGCAACGAGACGCAAACATTTGACGGCGGCCATCGTGGGCCAGAGGCAGGTTCGTAGTAGGTGCGACATAAGTTTACCCTTGCCCCCTGATGACGCGAAACCAAATGACAAGTTGCGCGCCCGGTGCAGACGACGAGGCACACACTCGCGTCAGCAGCGATGATGCGCTGGGCATGTGCCATTGCAAAAGACCAAATGGTTGTGCATCTGTGAGCAATTCTGTCCCCATGGACCCGGCTGATGTGGCTCAGTGGGAGGCAGATCGCAGCGCCACCTGGCGTGTCAGCGCGTCCTTACTGATTTATTCCTCCACTGGGGCGATTCGAGAGCCCTGATATGTGGCGGGTGGTTCAGGTTATCAGGTGCTGAGAGCAGTGTATTCTGCGGAGCGTACTATTCTGCGGCGCGTAGTATTCTGCAGGTCGCAGTATTCTGCGGGGCGCAGTATTCTGTGGGGCGCAGTATTCTGCGGGGCGCAGTATTGTGCGGGGCGCAGTATTGTGCGTGGCGTAGCGGACGTAGTATTCTGCGGCGACCAGTATTCTGCGGAGCGCAGTGTATTCTCCATCGCGCAATGTATTCTCCTGCGCGTGTATTCCTCTACGCGCAGTGCATTATCCTGACCGCAGCATATTCTAACGCAGATAATGAAGATAGCAAGTGGCGTGAATTATAGCCTCAGCGGGTGTGGCAGCAGCACACACACCGAAGCTCCGCCGGCGACCCAGTCTCCCGTATGTGCTCCAGATCCACAGGGGCCGAACACACATGCATACCAGACCTCCCTAGCTCCCCACCCCGCTCATGACAGTCTGGGGACTATGCAAGACAACACCAGGGCCTCTCCGTTGCGGGCCGATCCCGTCATGCCTTGTCCAATCTTCAGACATGGCGGATTCAGGAGTGGCGCGAGACACGGGATTTGCGGCGGACATATAGGTTGCGTTATCGAGCCCCGCTGACCGCAGCCTTGCCGCTGTGGTCAGTATCGAGAACCAGGTCAGAAAAGTTAGGGACTTGTTGTGAGGCTATCTCCGGACGAAGAAGGAATGGGTGGCGGGGGCAAGGGAAGGCATCGATGCCGGGGTTACTGACAAGAGAAGACGGGCATCGTTTAGCTAGATGATCATCCCCTCCCCCCCAACTCTCCTCTTGAAGTAGCCATCGCCGTATTTATAGTGGCCTGTAGGAAGGGCCTGGGGTACAGGACAGCAGCCCGGCAAGTTGTAATCTGGCTTGGGGAGTAAGACGGAGAGAAGTTTTCCCCTTCCACTCTGTCACATGGCGGGGAAAGCCGATTTTTATACACGGCTGTCCTTCTACCTCACAGATAACAGAGCTCTTCTCAGAGTCGGAAGTCGAGGATGATAACCGTATCGAGAGAAAACGCAGATACGCCATCCACTGGGGGGGGGGGGGGGGGGGGGGGGGGGCAAAGGGCTATGGCCGAGACAAGGCCAAGGCCCCGCGGACCCCTGCGCGCGGATCACTATTGACTCCCGCAGCGTTGCTCTGGCGACCGCCCCCTGTGCACCAACTGCGTCAAGCACAGCAAGGTCTGCGAGTATGGTCCGCCGGTCAAGGAGCCCAAGAAGCAGGCATCGGGGGGTGCTGGCGGCGCAGGCGGGACCAGGGTGCTGTATGACATTGGCCTCGGCACCAGCGTCCCAACCGTGCAGCAAGGCATACTGCACGGACCCCATGCTGTCACCTCGTCGTTATCAGACCACCACTCGGGCAACCTGTACGGCACCCCGCAGGTGCAGCAGCAGTTGCCCTACGCCCACTTGGGTGGTACCAATGTGTCGACCCCGATGACAAGCAATGTCATGTCGCTCGACCCCAGCCTCGTCGCCGTGAACACCATGCCGCCGAGCAACCACATTATGCATCCGGCCGCGTGCGACTTTGGCACTCTGTCGCCATTTGTCACGACACCACAACAACCCCACACGCCGCAACACGCCCAGCAGCACCCAATGGCGCAACCCATCATCGGCATGCCGCCTTACGTGAGCCCGAGCAGCGGCTACCCATTCCCAGACCCAAACGCCGCCGTCCAGCAGCAGCAGTGGCTGCCTTCCGGCGCGTTGGCACCGCCCATGGTGACGCCATCGTTGGGGAGCGGCACCATGACCCCGACGACAATACTTCCCGCGCAGTCACCGTACCCACAAGGTACGCCCATGTCAGTCACCATGTCCGAGACGCAGGCGCTGCCCATGCAGCACATGCCGTCGGCGTCCATCGCCCAGCGGACCTCGGACCCGTCCACGCCCGACGAGGGCATGCCCCGGGCATCGACGCAGAGGAGCAATACCAACTCTGACACGGCCTCGTCGAGTACCACCCCCGCCTCGCGGCCGCAGGCAAGCAAGATGTACCAAAAGACCGCATGCCTGCAATACCCGGCGGAAATCAAAACCATTGACGGCCTGACCGAACGTCTCGGCGAGTTCCTGTTCAGTCCCACGGCAAGCGCCGTAAAGGACGAGGAGGCCGTCAAGCGGCGGAGGCCCCAAGGTCGCCTGACGGCCACCACCCCAGCCTCGGTCGCGCGCCTTGCTCGCGAATACGACGGACTGCTGGACACCTCGCGCTCGCTCCTCCTCGATTGCTTCCTCGCACACACCACCCTCTTCTTTGAGATGAGCGTCCCGCGTTTCCGATACCGCATGACATTCTCAGACCGCCGCCGGCCGAGCCTCGCACTTTTAAATGCAATGTACCTGTGGGCAACCCGCATCTCCAACAGCCCGCAAATGAGCACGATGGAGCAGCACTTTTTCGAGGCAGCGTGCAAGCATCTCGACACATCGACATCGACCGTTGATCGTCTCATGGACGGTTTGCGCGCGGCAATGCTACTGTCGGCCTACTCGCACTCGTCAGGGCGGCATCACGAGGGATGGGTAGTGGCAGGTGTGGCAATCCGGCTCGTATTGTCGTGTGGCCTGCACCGCATCCGCTCGTGTGTGCATAAGGCGGAGGAGCCCGTGAATCCGTTCTTGCGCAACCGCTTCTTCCTCCTCCCGCCTGCTGAGGACGCTGTCGAACTCGGCGAGCGTATCCATGCCTTGTGGGTGGACTAATGTTTGGCCTGTTACTGACTGCGCCAGCTGGGCCGTCTTCGCCATGGACCGCTGCGGCTCTCTGGCCACTGGCTACCCCGCAGGTATCCGCGACGCGGACATTACCACGCCGTTTGGTCGCAGCCTGGCGGACATTGCCTCCGGTGCCGTCTCTGAGCGAGACGATATCACCGTGCGCGATATCTACCGTGGCATTGGCTCTGAGAACGACATTCCATAGTGAGTTGGCCTTCTCCCAGCCCAAAACTTACCCACAGCACCAAATGGGTCAAGTGTGTGGCGATCCTTGAGCGCTCCGCCAAACTGTGCTTCCTCGAGCCAGCCGAGGACTCGCCGTACCAACTGGCCTGGAACCAGTACACGCTCACCCTTCACCGCGACCCGCTGCAGACAAAGCCGCCAGAGTACCTCAACCAGCCCAAGTACCGCACCCCACGCGACTACCGCGAGTGTCTACTCGCAGTGGAGCAGCTCATGGCCAACATTGGCGACGAGGGCGTATTTCCTGTGGTGCGGCGCATGCATGCCGAGCAGGATGGCGGCCCCGAGCCAGTCATCCCCACCAACATCGTGATGCTGCACCACATGGTCGCCGCGGTGCACATGGTGCTGCACGACATCAACTCGATCGACGTTGAGAATCCAAAGGCGCTCAAGGCAGCGCGCAAGAGCGTTCTGCTTTTCCGCGCCATGCCCCAGATTGTAAGTCGCCCGTTTGTCCTCGCGACCGAACTTTCCCCCTGACGCTGCACAGCCGTTCACGGACGTCGACGCCTTTGTCGTGCTTGTATGGAGCATGATCACAAAGGTGCTCATCAAGGAGACGCATCGCCTAAGCCTCGCAGGATTACAGGAGAGCGCGAACGCTGTCGCTCTTGAGGCGGACACGATCATTGGCGAAATGGCCCGCATTGGCGAGACAATGTACCTCGCGCGCACGCAGGCCAAGGCAGTCGAGGAGCTCAAGCGCGCAGCACTGGCCGCGGGCGACAAGGACGCACCTCTCGCAGGCAGCTTGCCGCAGCTCGAGTCGTTCATGTTCCCCCAGTTAATGTAGCGCCATGGGCGCCATTGATCGCTCATCTCTTCTGAACGTTGGTTACGACTCTCTGGACGTTGATCTTGATCTCACGCACGCACGCATAGATACCTCACCTCGCACGTACTCTTGTCCCTGCCTCCCTGTTGTCATCGCGTCTGGCATAGAACAGCATCATGTATTTTCGTATCCCCTGTTGCGAGAGATTAGATTGCGCCGCGGCCAAGTCGCGGGGCCAAGGTGCGGGACGGAGTGGGCACAACGGCATAGCAGTGCAGATCCGTCTAGTCGGGGATCGGCAGGGCAGCACGCACGCACGCGTCTGGTGTTTGGCGCGCCATCGGCTCCGGCTCGGGCTCTATCTGCAGGAACGGCTCGGGAAGGGCTTCTGGAAGAATGGCATGGTGCCCGGCGTGCCTCACCGCCGGACATATGGAAGGGCGTGGATCTGGCTGGCCCGGCGGCATGTGGCACGGGCATGGTCCGCCGTGCAGCGACGACGCGCCGCCGGGCATGTGCTGCGCGCCTCTGCGCTGCCCTTGCCAACTGCATTCCGGCCATCTCGCGTGCCCTGCTCGGCGCGGCAGCGGCGGGCCCCACCGAATAACGTGGACCGCCGGGCATGACGGCCGAGCGATTGACAGTGCCCAGCCCCAGCCAGAGTTGGCTCACCCACCGCTGGGACGGGATGATTGATGCCCGACGGTCTGCGGCGAACGGGGATCAAGGCAGATCAAGATCTGATGCCGGTCCCGAGAGCATACCGCTGCTGATACCGATTGTGCCGAGGCACAGACGGGAGAGGGCATCTCAAAGCGCGGCGGGCCAGGCCGCATAATCATCATGCCCCGATGCGGTGGAGACGCGGCCAGAGGTCCGCTTGCTCTCAAGTACATACACCGGGTATCCCTTGGCCAGCACATGCTCGGATCCGTCCGGTGGACGTGGATAGGGGGCGCAGGATGATCCTGCCGCGACACGGTTAGTAATGGAACGTTGGAGGGCGGCAGGCAGGTGCTGGTCGGGCCGAGTCCGAGTATCCGCATACTGACTAATTCGGGCTTGTTTGTCAGCGCTCTGCGCCGCCATTCCTGGCCGCCCACCCCATACACCCATTCCCTCCCCGTCCCAATCAGCGCGCGTCTGCTGGTGTGTCTTTACCAGGTCGGTCCGCGTAGCAAGGTCGCACGCGACACGGACAGCGGTCCAGGCGTGACCCAGGCGAGAGCCAAACTGCCACGAGTGATATTGGTGATCCAGATCCTAAGACGGTGGCCGCGGACCTTGCGGCCTGTTGATGGCGGAGACTGTGCTCGCTTGCGACTGTCATCCGCTTGTCGGAGGCTCCGTTCCTCAGCGGCCGCTAGATAGTAAAGGCACGGTTAGTAGTTTTGTCGACTACATTAGTATTAGCTTCGCACTGCCATTGGAGTACGTTTCAACGATTCTGAATTCGTCGTCAGAGTGCCGCTAGACCATTCTCAGTTGGGTCTCCGCCTCGTTCCCCGACCACTCGTCCCCCACCCCTCCTCCCCTCCCCACCCTCCTCACTTGTCGTCCCGAGCCCGTGCCCCGATGCCTCGATGCGAATGAGCATGTCATCAGACCGACGCTCTACAAAACGCCGCGTCTCTACCCCACCACAGCAGCTACACTAGCGGCTCCACGCGCCTTAGGCGGCGGCCTTGCGCTCCTTGAAGTGGGCCTTGCGGACGAGATCCCGGCGAGCCTTCTTCGCGAGCATGACCTGGAAGCGGTCGAAGTCGGTCGACTCCTGGAGGATGTTAGCGTGCGCACGGTGGAGCGGGGACAAGGAAAGTAGAGGATGATTCCTCGTTTTGAGGACGATCCAGTTGCTCCTCATCCTATCTTGACCCACCTTGCGGACCTGGCGGGCGGCAAGCTTCTTGGCCCAAGCCGACGCCTCCCACTTCTCGATAACGCCGGCCTTCTCGAAGGCCTTCTTGACGGCACCGGTGCCCGCCGCGCGGGGGAGCTTGGCGAGAGTGTAGGGGGTGAGGATGAGGTGGCGGTAAGCGATGGCCTGGCGGGTAACCGAGGGGCCGTCGATGAGCGCGCGGTTGTGGTCGATGATCTCAGCGATCACGGCGAGCTTGCCAGCGGAGGGGCCGTCGTTGACGAGGACGACACGGCCGACCTCGACGAAACGCTTGAAGGCACTGGGCTGAGACTGGGATTGTTAGGGCATATCTTCGGACCAGGTCAACACGGCTGGCAACAGGACAGGCAGGCGACACGGCTCGTTCGGCGCTGTGTTGGGCGAGTCCATATGGGCGCTTCGGCGTTGTAGACGTAGCGGTATCACAGCTCCTGCTCGCCAAGTTGGGCTGTCGCCAGTTTTCACCGCCAAAACACCTGGTACACGGCGCATCCAGCTGGCGAACCCCGTCTATGAACACGCTTCCGCAGCGCTCATGGACAGGAGTGGACGCCGGACGACGAACATTGGGGGACCATCATAACGGCCCCTCGCTCGTCGGCACGCCGTTCACGATTCTATCTCGGCGTCGATTCAACCTCGCTGCCGGACCGTCTCCATTCGCCTTTGCTCGTCGGCCCTTTCGATCTCGTCTTCTTTTCGGGGTCCATGTCGGTGCTGTCGTCGCCATGCCCGCGCGTGTCGTCTGCCCTTGTGCTGTCTGCCTGTGCCGTCACTACACTCACCATGGCTACCACTTTTGTGTTGAGGGTTGGGTGGATACGGAGACTGACAACTAGCTGATGGCCAACGTCCAACCCTGGCGCGCCGCCCAGCAGCAAGCAGGGAACGCCCAGCCTGCTGCCAGCCAGCAGACCACCGCCGCCGACTCTTTCCTTCCCCACACGAGTCTTCACCGCACGCCTTGGAGGTTTCTCCGTCCGCGAAAGTATCGGATTTGGTTCCGTCAGGCCATGTGGCAGCAGCGAACAAAATTTGCCAGTTTCTGTGCGATAACCCCGCCAATTCCCGGACCATAAACGTGTTTGTGGCACATTGATTCTCAGCTTTTGTGTTACGTTATAAGCATCCATGTGAATGCCATGCAGTCATGTGCACCTCTACCTTCCATGTGGGCCCAACATGGGGGCCATGTGGGGGCCATGTGTGCAACGTGCCCACAATATATATATATGCCAGCACCTCTGTGCTGCATATCAGACAGATCGCTCCTTGGGGGGTCGATCGACACTCGGTTGCACCCCGCTGCTCCTCGTGCTGGCAGGTATATCGCCGCAATCTGTGTCCGACGCCGTGCTTATTGCCACGCCACGGATCTCGCCTATTCTTCGGCATCGCGCCTCGTCGAACCAGTTGAACCAAACGCTGACGGATGTCGAAACGAACCGAGCCGTTGGATTAAAGCCTGTCCGACTCGGAATGGTTCGTTTCATCCCCTATCACGTCTTGCGTATTGGTCGTTGATTTTGATGCCTTACACCAAGGAGCAGGTGTGACCGTGCTGCCGAATACCGAAGCTGCTCGAGGACCAACGCTTCTGGGCGTATGACCGTGGCCTTCATGTGTTGGCACGCGCTGCGCTAGAGGAACGACCCACGTGCGATCTGGCTACAGTCAGCCAAACAACGCGCCGATCGTCACATCGGCAAAGCCTTGTGGCGACTGCTTCCGCCGCCAGAAGACCGAGCCGAGTCTTTGCCACCCATGCAGCGCCCACAAAGCCGGTCGGGCGCACGAGATCGGGGATCGTTGACAGTCCAGACTGGCCTTTCTTTGCCGAGCCCTGACGTCGCCTTGCGACATCAGACATACAGTGTATTGGTGCGCCTCACAAACGGCCATGGCGGATAACCCCAAGTCAGCTGACATTGCTCCTGCTTCACGTTCGACGGCCCCTTCGGTCGAGCGCGCCCCCATCCTCACTCCATTGTCTCTGATAGTGGGTGCACAGTCCATGTTTCCCAGGCACGTCTGGTCATATTCTCATGTTGCTTCGCGGCTTCCCAGAATTAGATGAGCCCGTCACGCACCGCCAGGGCTACAGTGCCGTGAAGGAGGCACTATAATCTGGGGTGCGTCATGCTTCCGCGGACGTTCACGGTTCGTATTGCAGGCTATATGCCTATATGCTCGATCCCAAGGTAAGGACCGGCCGGCCGCCCATCCAAACAGTCGCGCGGGCGAGATTCTAGGTCCCATCGAACGATGCCTGTATCCTCGTTGGCACAAGCGAGGTTTGACAACGGCATGTGTGCATGACACAGCGCCGTTTCCGCCGAGCCTAGTCCCCAAGTGCCGAACCGCGCTGCGGGGGACATGGTATGCTGGTAACGCAGAGGCCTCCTGTTCCGACTTATTGTGTTACGCCAGACTCTACACATGGCGGTGGCGCAGACCTGCATGCCCTCCTATCGCAGCGGGTCTGCCTGCATCAGCCTCCAGCTACCCACGCTCTATAGCCATCACCTGGATGCCTGCCCGCCCCACAGATGCGCTCGCCCCCCGCCTCCGTGGCGGCGCGGCGCATCGCTCTGTACGTTACATCAGTGTGCGCGTTGCCAATGCATTTAGCGTTAAGAGCTGAGAGACGCCGAGTGTAGACTCCGGCCCGACATGGCCGACTCAAACGGCGATACCTGCATCGCATCTGCACATCATCGTATCTAGATCCGAACAGTACCTACAGGAGAGGCAAGAAGGCTGTCTCCCCGGTGATCGCCGCCGCCATTCCGACAGGCCAGTTGAATATCATTGCCGTGACCAGCTGCTCTTTATATGCATATCGGAAGACTATCAGATGCGATGTGGACATTACGGACTAACTACAAGAGTCTGTGAATGGAAGGCGGGTGTGCCACAACAACTGCCACTTGTGGTGCAGAACACAAAAAGCGCGACGGCAATATAGTTGCGGCGCGCGGTGCAGTGGGATCGGCACCCGGTAATGTGTGTATGGCCTCGTTGGAGTGGCAAACGAGCTAGACGACAAAAAGGGAAGAATCATGGGTCTAGTGCGAGGTTGACAAGGGAAGAATTGCTCCCGCGGGTCCCCACGTTATTTTCCACGAATCCCATCCAAGATCGATTGCGTGCTCAGTCCTGCAAATGAGCACCCCTGCCAGGCTGGCCGGTCATAGGTGCGCCGGCACTGAGCGGAAAAGCAAGGCAATCCCCCACCAAGGGAGATTCCCGGAGTACAGTGTGCACTCTCCATGCATGCCCGCCCCCTCTCCGATGGCCGTGCAGCCAGCAGGGCAAGCTCCACGCTGGGGCGAGGTATGCGTCCGGATGGCCTCGGCTTGCTAAGCCCCCTTCGCCCGCTGTGCTTTTCGGTGGTAGCAGCTTAAGCGTAGCCTCTTTCCCACTGGGTATTGGATTGGTTGTTACGGCCGTCGGCATTTTTCCGTCCCTGTTGTGGAGTGGCCTTTTTTTCCTCAGTCCTCGTGCCGCCGCTGCGCCGCTCGACTCACCTGGCTCCCCGGCCGCTTATACATGCTCTTTTCCTCTTCTCTCTCACCACCACGTCCACTCCCCCCCGTCTCGTGTTAACCACACACCACCACCGGCCTCGACAGCCCAATCGACACCGACTCCGCGGCGTAGCGACCCATCCCACGGCCTGGGTCATACGCACCTCTTGCTTCGGCAACCCCTCTCCCCCCGGCACAGCTTCAACCAGTCTATTGATTGGAGGACGGCAGCAGTCTTGACCAACTTGCTTTGGATCGCACTCACCGTCTAAGAACGTACCCGCTTCACCACCTCGTCCCCGTCGAACACCAAACGCCCTCGACCACCCTTCCCCGCTACCACACATTACTGTCACTACCACACACACACACACCACTGTCACTCCCACGGCTTGACCCGACCTAAAGCACCAAAACCCCACATAAACACAATGTACGACCTTCCCCCCCACCTCCAATCGCTCAACGCGATCCCGTCCACCAACTCTCCCCCCTCCTCGGCGCTCAGCGCCGAGCAGGAGGCCGAGTTCTGGGCGTTTATGAACACGGACGAGCTCTTCTCCAACTTTGGCCTCGCCCCGCAGGCGTTCGAGTCGAAGAAGGCAGAGGACTCGCGCAAGGCCGCCGCCGAGGCCCAGGAGACGACCCCCGTTTCTACCTCCGAGACGGCATCCCCCAAGTCCGAGTCTGCAGCCACACCCTCCACCCTCGAGTCGTTCCTCGCCACCTTTGCGGAGGAGGCCAGCCAGTCGCCCCCCATCCCGACCAACTACCTCATGGCTGCGCTTGGTGGACCCATCAGCTCGTCGAGCACCCCTGCTCCCGTCACCCCTGCTCCTGCCGCTGCCAACACTGCCGACGTCCTTCCCGCCGCCCCCTCCGATGAGGCTGAGGACAAGGAGGAGGCACGAATCACTGGTGCCAAGCGCCTCAAGATGATGGGTGCTGGTGTCGCTGAGATTGAGGAGGAGTGAGTCGCCCCACTATATTGTCAACCTCGGGCACTAACTCGTTCAGCAAGCGCAGGCGTAACACGGAGGCCTCGGCTCGCTTCCGCGCCAAGAAGAAGGCCCGCGAGAAGGCCCTTGAGGACCGCGCCAGTGAGTGACGACGGCGCATTATTCAACAACCTGCAATATATGCATGTGCTAACTGCTGCGTAGAGGACCTCGAGGCTCAGGTCGCTACCCTCACGGCTGAGAAGGCTTCGCTCGAGAAGGAGAACAACCTCCTCAAGTTTGTCATTGTCAACGGCCAGGGCAACGGCGGCGCATCCGCCGACGGGCTGCAGTCCGCACTTGCTGCCCTCGGCAAGCGGAAACAGCGCGAAGAGTAGAGCGCCGTCCCATCTGTTGTATACAATGGCGCGCATATACCGCTTATGCGGGCGGGTGCCGCGTTGTAGCATGCAGCAGTTGCTTAGAGTTGTGATCTGATGGACCTGATGTTTCTAGGTGTGGCGAGAATGGGAACAGCTTGAGGGGCGAAGCGGGATAAGGATGAAACCTGCATTTGGGCACGGCGGGTCCTGCGATGAAGCAGGTCGTGAGCTGGAACACTGCACCGACTGCCGAATGATGGGGGGCGAATTCGGTCCCGATCAGTTGCGACTGTAGCGCTCGGGTCCCAAGCGGCGTGCCCGCGCCGAGCTTGATACCGATAGATGGCCACAGCCGCGTATCTAGGCAACCGCAGATCATGTGCGAGCACGGCTACATAAGAGAAGTATACGCGACGCACAGACTACGGTGGAGTACCCAGAACACGGGAATCCTCTGGCTACCTGCTATTCCAGATAGATAACAGCTGAATTCCAAATGCCTTGCTATATCTCGGCATGTTGCTGAGATTATCGAGCTCATTAGCGCTTGCTGCTCGGCACCCCATCATGACATCGTTCGCACCACCATGCCTCGCTACTGATGGGGTATGGCCTTGGTCGTGGGCTTGCTCGTAACCCAAGGCTTGGCGGGAGGGAGCGCAGGCACTCCTCGGTGGGGAGTGAACCACGGGACGTTGACGCACAGTTTGTGGAGCTTGAGCTGCATCGGATCTTTCCGCACACAAGCTCCAAGCTTCCAGAGCCCAGGTGGACCTGGTACCTTCTCCCTCTGCGCACCTTCCCTGCGTGCTGCACCGGGAGAACATCATGCTCTGAAGTGGACGCAAACGATATTACAATTATGACAACCACGACGTCATGATCTCATAGCACCAGCCCGCGGTGTGTCGACGGTCGTGCTGTCCCATGTCATGACTGCCGTTTCCAGACTCTGGCTTCTCGGCCGCCGAATCCCACCCAACTACGTTTTCCTCGGAATATCCCATGGGCGACGGTCGAGATGGGCCGGCGTTGCAGTTAGTATCCGCCCCGTAAACCGGGTGGATAATCGGGATTTTATGCGGATTGTTCGGACTGCGCGTGCGTGAACAAAAGAACGGAGATGGCCGCCCTTGGCACCTGCATTAATTGTGAGAGTCCGCCCTTGCACGCACGCGTGCGATGTCTCGTCAGACCGACAGTATGACATGTCACAACACTTGGACAATGAGGTTCTACTAGAGCTGTAAAACCCATTCATCTCCTCTGCCTATTGACACGCTGACGTCCTGATGGCCTGACATTCTGACGTTCTGACGTGCTGATGGTCTGATGTTCTGACGCTCTGGGCCTGACGTTCTGAGGGTCCGCAACGTCACCAGGCGCACCTCGCCTCGAGAGACACAGTTCCTACCACCGCCGCTCCACTACAACGTATGATTGCGCGACGAGTTGCGACCAGCACACTAGGCTGCCAGTTGGCAGCATAATATCTGTTCAGGACGGTAGGGCACGTCCACGCAGAGGTTGCACTGGGACCTGGTGACTGGCAACTGGGATGTGGCGACCTGCGACCCCGCTTGCCTCCGGAAGGAGACTTGGGTCGGGGTGGTGATCGTGACGAGGACCTGGAGGAATCTAGCTATAGTGTGGCTCATCACACTGACCAGCTACATATGCCCTCGTTGCTCAGTATCCAGCAGCAATGGTCATGAAGGCAACGCAAATGATGGTGCCATTTGCGTGTGAGGTCTAATCAGAGTGGCGACCAGACATGTTGTACATTCACCACTTGGTTATTCTGGGGCACGCCCCGTCAAGTATTGCAAGTCTTCGGCAACTCGTACCACCCTCCTGAATTGTGACTGTCGATTTGAGGCATCGATCTAAACGATCCGTCCTTATCGCGGTGGAGGATGTCCTCCGGTCGTCAGTGCTGTTGTCGCCTTTGTCTTCTGCCTGGTCATTCCTCCCAATACTCGGGGAGGCTTGCCAGTCTTTTCCAGTCTTTCCAGAGGAAGGCACATAAGTGAGTGATCGCATCGATCTCGTTGAGGTGGAGGGAGGGAGCTATCATGAAATCATGTATCTTCTGAGCAGGTTGTATTGGAATACGAGCTATGGGTTACTCCTCACCTCAAACATCCTTTCTGGCTCTCAGCTGTGGACCGCGCCAAACTCGTCATAGCACGTATGTCATTTATAGATACAGAGCTCGAACTTGGCCCTCAGCGCTATGTACCGCGTGGCAGCCGTTGCTGATGGTCATCTGTCGGCGCGTCCGCATCTTTATTGAGAAGCCAACAGACTTCGGCTGTCGGCAAGCATCCTGTGTTTCGACGGCTCTGTTGAAAGTGTTCGGCTGAAGCGGGCTCCTGGACATACCTTCGCTCCTCATGAGATGGTATCGTTGGATGGAGGAGGGGAGGGGTGTGGAAACCGTCTGGTCCATAGCCGGTGGGCCTGCTGATATAGAAAGGTACGCGCGCCGTACCTTGGGACGCGGGGACATGATGGCGATGCGGTGGACGGCAGCGCATGACCCGTCTCTATGCCATCTCCCCTCCGTCGTCCCGTTATGCCAGTCCGGCTCTGAGTGATTGTTCACTAACTGGCTTTTCGCCGGGTTCTTATCCAGGCCTGGGAGCCGACCTCGCGAGAATGTGGCCGCATTGTGACCGCTAGCAGTTAGGTGTCCATGCTCAATTGGTCGCACAGATTGCGTCGACGACAGAAGCGCCTCTCATGTGGGACGCGTCTTAGACTCATTAGCAGGTAATCAACTTACCTCATGCATGTAGTTAGAGGCCTGGAGAAGCGGCCGAGGCGGTGTCGGTGGGGGAGGCTGAACACCACGTCGGATGGCGCTGACAGACCTCGGGCAACTGGCGGAGGAGTTGAAAGTGGCAGCACAATGATTGTCGCGACCATGATTGTGGTACGAGTGACAGTGTTGTCTTGGCCTTTATTCCTTCTTCCTCGCTGTTCTGTGTGTACAACCCCTCTTTGGTTCTCACACTTCCTCATTGCTTACCATCACTCATCCACTCGTGTCTTCAATCCCACCCTCCTATCCACCAACAATGCCCGGCGAACCCGGGCCTACCGGGCGCACGACGTCGAGCTCAGACTCGGACGAGGACACACCGTGCGTTCCCCACTGGCCTTGAGGCAGAGCCCCACCCCTGCCTCAACCGCGTACCCGTACTGTCTCTCTCTCAAACGGGCCCGACATTGTCTCACACCCATGCTCCCTCCCCCACATTCATTGTCGCGGTCCCGCAAGCTCGCTGACCGATGCGTAGGCACATGTTCCTGGCGGTGCACGCAGCGGCGATCAAGGAGCTGTGGGATGCGGCTCAGAAGAAGGCCGCGGGCGTCACCAAAACGGCCAACAAGTCCATGGACAATGTAGTGAGTTGGAGCGGGTGCGGGAAGAAGTGGGAAGGCACCAATGGCTGCTGCCTACATCTATGCTGCGGTTCGTTGGCCACTTAGAGGTCGGAAAACGTTGGCGGATTCCCTCGAGAAAGGAAGCTGCTTGTCCGTCGTCGCTCAGGAGAGGGAGCGTAGAACCCTTTGTTAATGAGGCCGACCCCTCGCATCTCCGTCTTCCCTTCAATCCGTCTCATGCCTTCGTCAGCCTCACGCGCTACGTCACAACGCTGTCACTCGCACTGACCGCAGATGAACAAGTACACCCACCTCGTGGAGGTTGCGCACCCTGCAGAGCTGTGCGTTGACCGCGCTACCCTACCTCCTTCACACTATTCTTCCTTCCTCGTCTCTTGGAATCCCATCTTCCTCTTCTTTTCCCACCCTCCAATAAATTAACGCCCAGCGAGGACCTATACAACCGCGTCCGCATCGCTCTAGCCGCTGAGGACGGGCGTATCCGTACAGCGCACACCGACCTCCGCTGCCTCAGTACCGAGACCGAGGCCGTGGTGCGCACGCTCGAGAGCGCGCTAGGTGCTGCTGCAGATGCGGAAGCCCGTCTTGGGGGGGAGTTTGCAGTGGCCATCGGGGCCCTTGTCGAGGGTGGGTACAGGGATGGAACGCGTGGAAGCCTGATAGATAGAGAAAGACGGTAGGCGGGTGCTGACCTGACCTCTATAGAGGAGGACGTGGCGGTGCAAGGTGGCCCAATCGGGGGAACCTGAGCTGGGAAATGCTTCTGCTTTAGATTAAGCATCTCTTCTCGTCACTTGTTCAGCGTAGTGAGTGTCATCAGCTGTCACAGCTCTGCTAATGCCTACAGCGGTTGATGTCTCAAGATCGAGCGCAACACTCGGCAGCCACAGGTCGCCAGTCGTGAAGACAAGGATTCAGTAGTAGCAGAATGTTGCGAGTGTCATTCCAGCAGCGACATGGCCTAATCCCTGTGAAGATCATTCCTCCAGTCGCGGGCAGGATGCGAGCGGGAGTACAAATAGATTTCTCCTTGACCTGCCTTGTTGACCTCGGAGTTCACCTGTCCGGCTCATGACAGCGAGAGGACGTAACTTCAGCCGCGGGTGCTAGGTGCGGCGAGCCAGTGTTGAGGATGTTCGAGCTCCAGTAGCTGCATCGCATGGGTGAGTGCAGAGACAAATTCAGAGATTCTAGCTCTGGGTGAGGTCAGTTGTCTTCCCCCAGGCCCGGCGTCCAGCTGTAGTATACATGATCGAGCAATGAAACATGAGTGATGCGCTACTTCTTCTTGAGGCTCGCCTCGAGTCTGCTCGTCAGTTTACCTCCTCAGCCACCGGACTACTCGCACCAAGACGTTCCCGAGTACTCACGCCAAGAACGCCGCCATCGTCGGGTCGACGTCGGGGGCCTTGTCCTCCTCTCCGTCCTTGTCATCAGAGACCTCACCCGGCCATTCGGACCGCGGCACGCCCTGTTTCTCGAGCGCTGCCCGTGCGCGCGCAACCGCGCTGTCATACGCTTCGCGCTCCTCGGCGTATATTGTCAGCACGCAATGCACGCACCCGGACATGCAGCACGCTGTACATCAGTGCGGAGTTCGAACAGCACCTCCAGAAACTCCAACACTACCCACCTTCTGGACCCGGCACGGTCGGCTTGGGCGGCACGCGCACGCCTGCGACCTCGACGGCGCGGTCGCTCGGCGGCGGCCCCGGCGGCGGCTCTAGCGGCAGCTCGGGATGCACCTTTGGTGCCTCGACTCGTGAGGGCACAAACGACGCGGGCGGCGGGCGGCGGTATTTTGCCAGCAGATCGCGGGGGCGGGTCGCGACAGCGAGGTCTCGGGAATGCTCCGCGGCGGCGGCAGCATCGCTTTCCGCCTTACGCGCGGCCGCCACTCGTCGGAGTTTACTGCTGGACGCCAAGGACGTGCTGCTGGTGGCCGCTCCTGCGGTGGCGGCCGCCGCGGAGCGGGACGTGGGGACTGCGAGTCGGAGCGGGTTCGTCATCTCATAGCGTGATGGTAGAGAGAGTGGGATGTTGCGTGGTGTGGGGAGCTGTCCCGAGCTCCTGCTTCCAGTTATCACTGGTCGTTGTGGGCAGGTGATGTGGTTATTGACATTTTGTCATTCGCTTTCCGACGCCGACGTCCCGAGTCTGGTCGACCGATCAGAAGATCTGCAATCCGCGGCGCTGCCGGTGTATCGGGTTAATGTCGGGAAAACGGACCGTGAGCTGACCTTCATCGCCACCCACTCTGTAACATGCCGACAGTATTATTCGCTTCGCCACCTCGCGCCCTCGCTTCACCGCCTCCTCGCCCGGCACCCTTTCCAAACCCTCTTCCTCTTCATCCGTCTCAATCCCAATGGGCATTGCACCCTCTACGCCCTCCTCTGCTGACCCGACGCCCGCCGCCGCGCCGCCCTCGGACCCCGTCACCTCAATCGTCTCATACTTCATGCCCCGCGCGGAACCGCCCACGACGCACACCCACCCGCCCCCGGGGGCCATAGACGTGGCCGCCGTGGAGCGACTCCTCTCCACCCGCCTACCCCCTGAGATCGTACAGCAGATCACCGACCTTGCTGAGATGTGGACCACATGCGAGCGCGCCTGCAGCAGTCCCCTCATCGTGTACGCTGGCCGTGCCCCCCCTAGCGGGACGCGCGGTGAGGACTGGGCAACGGGGCAGGAGATGGAGGTGGGCGACTGGATGGATGCCGGGCGCGGCATGGCAGACGGGAAGGGCAAGGTGTGGTGTCTCGCCAGCGCGCCGATCGGGTGCGGTGGCGGGCCACCGGCGGCGGAGGGGAAGGTACAGCAGGCAATCTGGGTGCGGCGCGTTGTCGTTCAAACTTTGAGCCGCGACCAGGGTTGGGTGTCGGATAACACGCACTATGGTGAGTGGCCCTCATGTGCAGGCGCCCCGCCGCTGGACCACATCGGCTGCACACTTTACACATAACCTAGCACCTCTGGTCACGTAGTTCCTACCTAGCTTACACGCGGCAGGGACTTATACCGGCTCATTCTCGTGGTTTGAGCTCACCCTTGTGCGGGATGGGGAAGAAGTGCCCGACTCGCGCTACGAGATCCAGTTCAACGTTGTCGGTGAGTTACATCCTGGCGGCCTGTTAGCATGTAACCCGAAGGAGATCATAACGAGAACCCTGGAGGGCTCGATGGGATACCAGGGGTAGCGACATTTCGTATAGCTGGTTAGCTGTGACCAGTTTGCGAGCAATGGCGATGCCTCTCCCTCTGAATAGCCCCCAGGTGCGTAGTTACCGCGACCCGACTGGGCATCAGTGCGGGCCCGCCTGGGGCAAGCCTGAATGTCACCCCCGATGATCATAACTACGGTCCGCTTCATTGCCCCATCCTCCCTCATGCCCTTCTCGTCCAAAGTCTAACCAACAGCCGGCCAATTCTACAAGCCACACACCAACATCCTAGAGGCGGACCACCCGCTACTGCGCGCTGCGCGCGACGGTGATCGCCTTGTTCTCTGGGCGCGTGCGCTGTATCCGGTAGGTTGGAAGATGGAGTTAGAATGGGACTGATAGGACAGGGATGGGCGAACCACGTCAAGCGCACCAAGATGACGGTATACACTGCGCGCCACGCGTAATGCGGGCTGCGCGCCGACGAGTTGCTGATAATGTGGAGCTGCTAAGCGAGAGCGGACACGCAATGTACGATATGTCTGTTAAAGATACCCGACTGCCACGGGTTTGGGAGCGCAGCCCATTACCTTACCCCGTACATGATGGCGTCTGACCATGGGGTGGCACGCGCAGTACACCGTGTCGGCTATCTGCGACGCATGCCTCGTCCTGACAAAAGCTGTACAACGAGCCAGGTCCAAGTCTATACATAACTGACACGGAAGGAATGCCACGCACACAATCTCGTCCCATGCGTGAGCCTTGGAGACTGGGAGATGCGCAGGGCTGATGGGCGATGACACGCACATAAACATGTGACGCAACGCCACCACCCACCCATAAACGGTGCGGAGAACCGTCCCAGGTCATGAGATCTGCTTGGCAGACGCCACGGACCGCGACCTTGTAACACTGATATCACATGCTTTGGGTACCTGGTTTGGTTTGTTGACTGCTGCAGCTTATGTCACATGCTTTGGCTACCTGGTTGGTTTGTTGACTACTACAGCTCACGCTCCGGCTAGTTGCCAGGTTACTAGGGGGCGTCGAGCCGGGGCTGCGGGACTGGTCTTTGTTCTTGGCTTGGAACAAAGGCTTGGAGTGGAGCGAGTGACAGCAGCGCCTTTACCTGAATCTAACAGGACTGATAAGCCAACCGAGCTAATCATGTGGATCAGCCGGCGCAGGTCCCAACGAGGCACAGCCGTCACCGTCTCAGCAACAAAGGACTGGATGGGAATCTTGGGAATACAATAGCATCGGGGGAAGTCTTTGTTCGAGAGTAAGGCCCAGCTGCGCGGCTGCTCGGCAGCGTGCTCCTTGTATCGGAATGCAAGGCAGCCAGCCCGCCGATTCCAGACGGGTGTCTCGACAACAAAGGACAAAAGATTCAGTGCCTCGCATCTGGTATGTGCCTTGCGCGCGCGCGCGAGAGAGAGAGAGAGAGAGAGGAGAGAGACAGAGACAGAGATGGGCTGGATGGGAGCTGGAGACGGAGCACTGCCGCTCGGCGGGAGTCACACTCCACAAGTTGCAGCTGGGGTGCCTGGCTTGCGTAGCCGCAACTTGGGCGCCGAGACGGGATGTCGTCGTACACACCATGCCTGAGCGGACTGCGGCCGCAACAAGGGGACGTGCCGACGCCGCGGTTGTGGCCAAAGCAACTAGTGTTTTCCACAGCATGGCGTCCAAGAGGCCGACTGCAAACTCATCGACAGAGCCCGGACCGGGGAATGGGATGCAGGGTGCAGGACAGGCGTTTGGTGGCTATGCTGGCCTGCGCAAGGACACTGGAGTGATCGGCACTCTACCACACACAACACGTGTGCTGGACGTCAGGAGCGATCCGCAGGCCCACAAGGCCGAGGCCGACTTGTGAAACAGAGGTCAGAGGCCGGCGGCCGCTGCCCGCTGCCCCCTAGCCATTGTCCCATTTGACTTGCAGAGAAGCGCGCACAGACGCGCGCGCGCGCAGCGGGCACAGCGCTCGTTTCTGCGCGGCTGACAGTTGCGCTCTCTGTGATAGGTGCCCGCTTGCGCGAACGCACGCCGGAGCGCATCGGCCAGCGGATGACGCACGATGGGCAGATGACGGATCGTGGATCGCGCGCTCCGGCCATGGGCGCGGGCGCGGGTACCACCGCCGCCGCCGCCGCCGCCTGGCGTGTGGCGTGTGGTCAGCGTGACATTGGGAATCATCCTTTCGGCACTGCGGCAAGAGTCACGAAAAGAGATATTTGGTGGCGAGGCCGCGGGCGGGGATGCGAGTGGCGCGCAGATTGCAATGCTGGGAGCCGCCAGGAGCGCCACCCGCGCAACAGTAAAAAGGCGGGGCCGGGCGGGGCGGCATGCAACGCACCAGTGCCACCGCCGCTCGGTGACGCTGGTGCCCGCTCGTGGAAATGGTGGCGGCTAATCACCCTGCCACTATCGCCCTGTTTCTGACACACGGCGTCAGGACTGTCCACAGGCACTGGGCACAGATCCAGTGTGCAGCTGGGCAGCAGTGTGTTTCTGGGCGCTCACACGGGCGGGAACCTGAACCATGCAGATGGCCAGATGGCCGTGGACAAGGCCATGACGACGGCGATGAGTCGGATGCAGCCACGCCCGGCAGGTTCTGACGTAGTGCTGCCAATAATGGCGCGCAGCCACTTGCGGGCATTGTGTTTCCCCGGTGCTGCCGGCGGTGCTGCTCCGACGCGCTCAAGTGGGGATTCTGCGCGGCTGGGTGCATGCACGGAACGGCTGTTGTTGTGCATGTGGGTATTTTTTCCTTGTCATTGTTCTGGAATAACCACACATCGGGAAGACAGCATCGCGAGAGAGAGAGGGAGCGCACCAGCGGAACACGAATGTCAGGCAGCCAAGGCACGCACCACGAATCCTCCCCCTCGTCTCGCCCGCCAGGCCGCTCACGCCCTCTGCCTGTGCTGCTGCGCTTCGCTCTTGCCCGCCGCCGCACCGACCCTGACACTGGCCCCGCACCTGCCTGTCACCCGCAACAGGCTTCGGCTTGGTGCGCCAAGATCATCCATCCATCCCATCCACCTGATCCATCGTCCACCCCCCCCCCCCTCCCCTCTTGGTCCACACAAGATCCACTTTGTCGATCCTTCCTCTCTTCTACTCAATTCCTCTTCAATTCCGTTGAAGCACAAAACAGTGTTTGCCACCTCCCTCTTGTCTCTATTCTCGACGAATCACCAGCGACCACCACGACTGCTGCTCTTCAACCCACCACCTCCACCTGCTACGCCCACCCACTTTCCACACAACCGATATCACCCACCATGGCAGAACCAGCTGCCGCAGCCCAAACAGCAATGGTGAGTACCCTTCTGGACGGCAATGCGACGGCGTCGCAGGCAACAGGGGTGGCATACCCAGGCGGCGGCGGTGTCGTCGCGGTGGCAGCCGATGCCTGCGCTCCACAGTACGGACTGCAAGCCCCGCTCAGCTGTGCGCAGCTGTGCGTCACTGGCGGCGACGGCGGACCCTCGTATCGTACGTTCGCCTGGCGGGCGGACGGCTCTCGCTCCACTGGTACATTACATCCTGCGGCAAGCCTTTACACGTCTGCTCTTCACCCCAAAGGGCCCCGCAGCCCGTCTAGAGTCGACGGGGAGGTATGAGCACCGCACCAGCGCGCAACCCAGCGCTCGCTCCGGTCAGACCCATTGTGCCACGACGCCTCCTCCAGCCCCGTGCTGGGCACTGCGCGCTGCAATTTTGGAGGCAGACAGCTGACAACAGGTGCATGTCCGGGTCCTGATCATCTCCGGACAGTCCCATACCTTTTCGTTTGGGCCCGAGACGACTGTCGGGAGGATGAAGGAGCTGATTTGGAGCATGTGGCCGTCTGGTGAGTCGGTTCAGATCGCAGGAGGCCATCGAGTATCACGGAGGCTGAGGAGGCCGGTGGCAAGTCATTCGTTATACCGACGGCGCCATTCGGGAAATGGACGGGATGCCTCTGCCACCTGTCCTGGTGACAAACCGGTCTAAGCCGATGGCGGCGGAGTTGGCAGCAGAGCAGGCAGCGTCCGCTCTCTCGCTGCCCACCAGTCCCTACTCGCACGATGCGACACCGGGAGGCATGCGGCCCTCATGGAGTGTGGGAGGCCGCTCCTGGTGTGCCGCCGTCGCCTATCGCCCCTATGCATCGTGCTCGGCATGGTGTAGCATTGTGCTGCCTGTGCAGGTATTGGAAGTTCTTTTTTTTTTTTTGTTCTGGAACCTAGCGTGAAGGACCATACATGATGACTAACGCTCAGAATGGACCGATCCAGGTCAGCCGCCGGCTCCCTCTTGGCTCCGCGTACTGCATTCTGGCAAGGTGCTGGGCGACGACTCTACTCTGGCCTGTGAGTACAGATGATCCCGTCGCGTCACGAAGCGAGAGCACGATGTTCTCGCCTGACCCGCGTTGTGCCACGAGGCCGAAGATGAACATGTCTGGGTCGCACAAGGTGGTTCTATCCCGCCGTCGCCCTCAGCTCTACTGATTCTTCCTCTTGTATCGAAGCTAACTGCCCAGCCAACAACCTACCAACCTCCCTAAAGTCCGACAGCCCGACAGTCATCCATCTCTCCGTCCGCTCCTTCTCTATCAGAGGCGATGATGGTGCGTTCCCCCTCCCCCGCAGCCGCGGGCCTGCCTGTGACTGACACCCTCTCCAGACACCAAGAAGTCGCCGCTCCAACGCAATAGCACGAGGGCATCACACCGGTCGGTCCAGCGCGAAGAGGACGTTGGCGGGTGTTCATGTGTTGTGCAGTGACAGGCATCATCCCGCCCACTGTCATACCCCCATCACCTGCCGCTTCCGTTCTTCACCATGCCCACTCCTGAACACGCTGTACACCCCACCCCGTTGTTTGTATCGCTCCTGTAAGAAACTTGTCCTCGACACCGACATTGCGCTGCTCGGCCCACAACGCTCCTCATGAGTCCCACGACCCCGCAAGCCACCCGATCCCGCGTCACCAGTTCCCATTCTCATTCCCACTTCCACTGTCCCACCTCACCTTCCATCTCATCCAAGGTTCTCACTTTCAATGGATGCTGGCCCCTGTCTCCCTTATCGATTTATCCCTTCGTGTTCGCTCAGCACCATTGTCGTCTGGATCCAGACCCAAATGCCCATAACCATCGGCCCTACACAATACCGCATGCATACGTGCAAAGCAGTCACCGGCGCGCGGACCAGTCCGCAACGAGACTCAAGACTATTAGATGACAACTACTTACTACTACGAATACTTATACTATGCTCGTCTGCCCGCCGCGGTATCTAACTCGTATGACGTCTACGTACATGGTCGTGAAACACTGCACTCTCGTCTGTCTATCACGTGTCGGCGTGTTCCCGTTCCGCAGGCAACTCCTCCGTGCTCCCCATGCGCGAACGCTTAGCGGGACGATCCGACGCGCGCGAGTCGGAGCGCCGGTCCTCTGCTCGTGTCGGCGTCGCAGTCCCAGAGACAATGTGGAGGTGCGTCGCGCGGCTCGCGATCGAATCCGGCATGCCACTGCTCGAGCGCGAGCGCGACCCGCTAGCGCTAGCACTGGCACTGTTACTGCTTGTCCCCGTTGCCCGCGCCTCGGCATCGCGCGCGTCGCGCGCTCGTTCTGCCGCCGTCCGTCCCGTCACCGCCTCCCGCCCCTCGTCCTCAGTTTCGTCGGCATCCGCCTCCCCTTCCTCACCGTCTCCCCCCCCTTCGGCCACGCCCGCTTCACGCGCGCGCTCGAGCGCGGCCCGCGACCGCAGCATGTGCAAGTGTCCCCAGTCGCCGTCACCATGCAACCACACCGCGTCCGAGGGCGGGATGCGCACGATCGCGTCGTCGGCTGCCTGTCCCGGCGCGGCAGGGATGGGCCACTCGAGCCGATGCGAGAGATATGTGACGATTGAGTCGGCGTCGCCAAGCAGCGAGATCTGAGGTTTGTGTCAGCTCTGGAGCCATCTGTGGGTGAGGCGACAGCAGCTCACATCTGGCTTGACGTGCGTGACTGGCGTGAGGTTGATGAAGATCTGGGGGACCGAGTGCGGAATGTGCGAGAGCACCTCAGATACAGGGGCGACCTTGAGGCTTGTGCCCATGATCACGAGCAGGTCAACCTGCTCGCGGTCGCGGAAAAGGCACTCATCAAATTCTGAGTCGAGCGCCTGCCCAAAGAACGTGATGTCAGGCTGCGGGTTAGTGGGCGCCCTTCCAGTTTCTGCCCACCTTGATAATGCCCGGTTCGCCCGCCCACTCAGGAATGTCGTCGTCGTCGTCATCGTCGTCGTCCCATGCCGCCGCCTTCTTGCTCTTGCCCTTACGCACTGCGGCACGGTACGCCTTGATGGCCTCAATCTCCTGGTCGCGCTCCACGCGACAGGTAGGGCACCACGGTATTGTCTGCGACATGATGTACGGCTCGATCTTCGAGCCTGGCATGCGCGTCTTGCAGCGCAGACATGACGCGGTCTTGAACGAGCCATGACACTGAAGCACCTTGTCGACGCCGGCGAGGCTCTCGAGTGTGTCAATGTTCTGTGTGTAGTTGCGCAACAGTTGCCCACGGTCCTCAAGGAGCTTGATCCAGCGGTGACATGGACTAGGGACAAAGTTGCTGGGGTAGATCTGTTTGGCGAACGAGCTGCGTCGTCAGCACCAGAAGGTCATGATTCACGCACTAGAAGACTTCAGGATGTTCCCGGAAGTAGGAAATGTCGAACATCTGCTGCGGGTCGTCGAGGTCGTACTTGCCCTCGGCCTGCAGTTGCGCATACAGACCAGTTGCAGAACGGAAGTCGGGGATGCCACACGACGTCGAGATTCCCGCTCCAGACAGCACGATGATGCGTTTTGCGTTGCGCAGCAGCTCGATGGCGTCGTCGACTGTGTTCACGTTGGACAGCTTTTGGCGGCGGCGTAGAATGCGGCCAAGCGCCACCTTGGCAAAGCCTAGCAGATGGAGATCCGGTGTTCCGGGCTCACGAAGGGTGCGGGGCTGCTGTCAGGACAAGAGATTGGCACATGTCTCCCTTCTGGCTCATTTGGCCAAATATTGAGTACCACGAAGGCCGTACACTCACCGGCACGATGCCCAGTCCGAGTAGCAGTTTCCGCAGGCTACGCCGGAACCCGTCAGGCTGCTCCGCCAAATACGTCCGCAGGAAGTTGACGAGACCATCCTCTTTCAGCTGCGCGACAAACTGGGCGACCTCCTCCTCCGTATACCCTTCGTTGGCTGATGTGTTAGACAACGACGATGCATCAATGTGATTAGCTCTTCTGATGTTCTGATGTAGTAGTACTCAGGACTGTAACGAGGAGTGGCGACTCCATCTTCCAAGTCACTACTTCGCCGCGCCACTGTCCTAAGAGCTTCGCAGGCGACGCCTGTGCGAACTTTTGTGTGGGTCTCCATTCGAAATAACCTTCGCAGCCCGGTGCCCCTCTACGCATAGCCACCACTACTCACCTTCATCGACAAGCGCATTGTACTCGTCCGCCTCCAGGCTCTCGGCGTCCGAGTCAGAGTCGTACGCGTCCGAGTCGAGCTGATACGTCTCCGACGCATCGAGGGGTGTCGGTGCTGCTTTCGGCGTCGGCACATCTGATGGTTCTCCACCCGTCCCCCTGCTTGCGTCCGTACTTGATGAGCTGGGCGACGACGTTGGTGGTGCCGCAGCCACTGACCCCGACATCCCCACTCCAGCCGGAAGCGCGCGCACGTTATTTCGCCCATCCATCCCCGTCAATGCTGCGCCTACACCTGGCGGTGACGTGCGACTCGAACCACCCGTTCCGGATGATGCCTCCGTTACGCTGTTCCCGTCGCCTGATCGCGCGGCCGAGTGTGCTGTTCCCGCCTCCGCCGCCGACGCGTTTCCGTCCCCAGGCTCGCTCATTCTTGGGCGTTTTGTCTCGGGAGCCGATCTCGTGGGGTCCCTGGAGGTCGTGGTACGTGCGTGCGTTGAGCAGTGGGTAGGAATGCCGATTGTTTTGTCAGCAGAGGTGGATGGATCAATGGACAAACGACAAACGAACTGTGCTCGTGTGTGTGCGGGGCTCACAACTCGGTGGCCAGAGGTAAACAATCAGGGTTGGTATTTGAAAGCGGAGCCAAATCCAAAATGCCACAAAAGCTGGGTTCCTAAATGGGTCACCATGTTCGCTTCAATGTCCACTTGTCTCGGCGCAGCAAAGTCAACATGTCCGTATATGAGCAAACAGCAGACGTCTAGTCCCAAGCGTTCAATTGCAAGCGCATAGGTTAAGATCATCGGTCAATCGGCTTTGGCCGGGAGTGGCAAGGCGGGTTGTCAGGATCGTCAGGAACCGTGTCGTGTCTCTGGCGCGCGCTGCGGCGTTGGGCATGTCTGGTTATTTAGTTGTTGTGGAAGGGGACAGATGCCATGACCTGCTCACAGTATGGAACGAGGTGTTCTGGTGGCGGATGGTGGCACCCTAGGGAAGGCGATACTGGGTCTCACCTCTGGACTGCAATGGCCGCTGGGTGTGTGTCGAGGAGAGCCTCTGCGATATGTCTAGCCTTCGTCCTACACGACTTGGGCTCGTGGGCGCGAAGTATCTCGTCATTCTCATATTCTCATCGCCTGGGACAGGGGCCTGGGTCTCTCGTAATCAGACGGGCCAGCCGGGTTATGTCGTCGCAGAGTCTGCCTGGCGGCACGGTCCCGAGCCGTGTTCCGCGGCGCGTGGCCGCGTCCACTCGTCATGTCGCTCGACATCGGGTCGCGGGGCCAAGGGGATACGCGGCATCCCTCACCGAGACCTCGGTTGAAGCGGCGTTCCCATTTCCTGGTGCCTCCAATTCCCGACCGCGCGCAGTGGCCGTCGCTGGCCCTCGTTGCTGCCCTTTCTGGTACAAAGTTACCGGTCCCCCTCGAGTCGCAGGCAGAATGCGGCAAAGAGGCGGCCTGTCTGCCGAGGCACTCTGTACGCTAATGTACCTGTCCGTCTCCTGAAGGTCGTGTCCGTTCTCAACGTGGTGCGGGCAGGTCAAGGGGGAGGGATCGGTCAGTTGGGCCTGTATCTACCAAGGCTTCTTCGTGCCCCCGTGAACGGGAAAGCGACGTCTGTCGGTAGCTACAGATCCTTGAAACTGGAGCCCATGGCCTGGGGTCACACTGCTGGCCGCCACCCTCCCCTCCCCATATCCCCTGCCTCCCCCTCCCACCCCCTCCCCCCCACCCCCTGAAATCTATCACCGCCGACGTGAGCGCGGACGTGGACATTGGCAGCAACGACGACGACCATGGCCACCCTACCAATAGCCGCATGAATGGCGCACCATGCACTTGCGGTCTACGCATGGGACCGATTGCATTAAGTGGAAGGCGCAGTGGGACTGAAAAGAGATCCGTCTCATCCCAGCTGTGCATCCCATCGCATCACCCTCAGCCTCACCAGCCCGTCCCTCCAGCCCCCTCTTCCCGTGGTGGTTGGTGCCAACCAGTAACCCTTTGGCCCCAACCAAAGCACCGGCGTCCCGCATAGCGCACACAAAAGTGCACCAATTGACACGCACGCCGGGCACCTGTGAGAGGCGAGGATCGTGTGATCAGTTCCCCCGCTGCATGCGGCCTCTGCGTGTGCAGCCAAGAGGGTGGGCACACTGCACGCGTGCGGCAAGCACCCGCAACCATTTCGTCAACTCCTTTTGATGCTGGCCGGCCTGATACCGTCTCCTCAACAACCACCCACTTCAACACTGTCTCTATCACCTTCATCTCTATTCTGGCTACACTACCGTCCTCTTGCTTGACTTATCCTATTCTACCCAACCCACCCTGCTCATCGCGTCCCTTGCCGTTGTCATCACCCCTCTTACTCGCCCTCGTCCCTTTGCCATCGACTCGTCGGCTTGCCCACGCCACGGCACGCGGACCTGCCCCTCCTCCTTCTCCGCCTCACTCCGCCTGGCAGCAAGCACTCTACATCATGGGTAGCAATCCCCCGATCAAGGCCATCCCGACTTCTGTGGCCGAGCCCAACAAGCACATTGCAATGTTTCTCCGATCAACCAAGCCGTTCACCGACCAGTTTGCGTCGCGCGGCCGCGAGTACTTTGTGCGGTCGCGAGCCGCGGGTGATGTCCTGACTGAGGAAGATTGGCGTAGAGATTACTATGACGTCCGAAAGACCACCACCAAGAAGACCTCAGTTGCGGCGACAGCGTTGTCGTCGTCATCGTCACGTCCAAGGCATTCACAGCTGTCTCCCACCGCACTGTCACCAGCGAACCTCGACCTCGAGCGTCAAGAATCATCAGCGCCCCAGCCCGGCCCGCCCGTCATGCCGCCCAAGCGGTTTCCGGCACCCAGCCGCCGCCCGTCGCCCTATGCGCGTCAATCAATGGACCTCCCTCACTACGATCACCGCGCCCATGGGGTAACCACCTCGGCTAATAAAGTGGGACGGGGGCCTGCTTTGAACTTGGCTGCTGAAACCAGGGAACGTCATCTGAGTGAGTTTTCGGGTTCCTTTGTCACCACCCTGCACCCCTGTCGGGTGGAGTGGGTGCTTAAAAGGATGTGGCGACGTCGTCCCTGTCGCAAATGTCCGCTGTTGCATCGGAGCTGTTGTTGCATCGGAGTCGAAGAGCCGTATCTGACACATGCTCCAAGCCTTGACGGGCGATTCCCACTTTGGTCAGCACATGCACCACCCTGCCCTCGGTCGTGCCGTAACCACGGGCAGGATCATCAGCCCGCCGCCAGAAGTCGACACCCGGAGGGACCCTCGTCGCTCGGTCCCCAGCGCCCCCAAGAAGAAGCAGGCTACTGAGCTCGATGAGCTGCAGACAGCAATTCAGAATTCTCGTCGTCTGACGGTAAGTTTTGTTTTGTTTTCCAGTGCGCGTGCGCGCCTGACCTTTTTGGGTTTTGGGTGTCGTCCCTGATATCCTGATGTTGACGCAATGCCCGTAGCACCCGCGCACTGGCATCCTCGCGCGTGGCGTCATGTCGCAGCCCGTGAAGCTCAATCCAGGCGCTACCTTCAGTGAGTGTTTGGATGTGATGACAGGCTGCGCGTGTGCAGACCTGTGTCGGCTAGGTGCTGCACGAAAAAATTTGGGGGTGATTTCCGTGCTAACGAGCTCCACAGACTACGACGTCTACGCCATGGGAGGTATGCACGACGGTTATCCCATGGCTCAGTCGTACATGAACGCCACCGAAGCCGCGCTCCCTTGTTCGCACACGGTCGTGTCGCACAGCATCATGCCCTTGTCACCGCCCTCACCCAATTACAGCCACCATTCTGGATCTGTTCCCTGGTCGCCATGGGCCACTGGCATGGATTCGCCCTCCCACCCTCACAACCAGTATCAGCCTCCGACGCACCAGCACCATCGTCACCACCTGGGCCAGCAGCATTTCGGCCGCAACGAGGACTGCAACACCCCTGCGCACGCCCCAGGCGGTTGGCTTGACGCCATCGGATCGCTCTATGGCCTCGGCAACCCTGTTGGCGCAGATGCAGGCGGCGACGCTTGGTTGTCTGCTAACATTGTTCTCGCTCCAACAGCCGATGGCTACGAGCGCCACGAGCGTCCGTTCTCTGCGCCTCTACCCGACGACGGTGTGTACGGCCTCGCTTACGGGCACCGCCACGGCAGCGGCCAGCTTGGCCCTATCGGAACCCCAGCGATCGTCGGCAGCACCATGGCTGCCACCCTCGTCACGCCCATTCCCGAGCTGACGTGCACGCCCAGTATCGAGCTGGATCAGCAGCCGTACGGTGCCGCCACCGATCCTGCTACACGGGGAATGTGGAGCGTCAGCCCCCGCTCAGGCAGCCCCGGCGGCTGGGGCCAGCCGCACCAAGTGGCAGAGGCGGCTGCATGGGCACCGACGAGTCCCGCAACGCCCGTTAGCCCATCGGAGATTATCACATTGGGCTTGACACCCAAACAGCAACAGCAGCAGTCCAGCCCACCTGCCCTTGCACTCGAGCAGCACGCACCGGAGCCCCAACCCCACGAGCACTACAACGGCTACAGCACCGGTGTCCACTGGCAGCAGCCCGCTCTCGCTGCAACAACGCGCCACGCACGCGCAGCGTTCCCCGCTCTACAGAAGCTCTCGCTCCAGTCGCCGCTCTCGCACTCGCTCACTGCCTCGCCGTTCTGACCCTCCCCTCTATCGGACCTCGATTTTGCATACCAGGTCGTCAGGTTCTAGGTTCTGATGTGCACAACCCGTGGGGCCGCCCGCCTACGTCACAGACATAGGCAGCAGCATATAACCATCCATAACCGACAACACTTCCCCCCACCTTCATCAGCAGTAGTCTCGCACTCGTACTCGCATTCGCACTCGCATTTCTGTAAGCTCAGCCAGCATATTGTTCCTGTGACACGGGCCTCACTCTACCTCGGCATACCCTGTCATTACCCCCACCACATAGCCACATTACACCTCCACCAAACCCCAGTGTCTCCATTGCCATCACTGGCGCGGTCACGCTGCGCCACAACTCATTACGACAACCATATCCTTGGTCTCCGTCCTGCACCATTCCCATTAAATCCTGTCACCATTATCTGTAGTTTTCCAGCCCATGTGTCCTTGTATTGGGCGTCAATGTGCCCTGTCCTATCTCATCCCGTTCCGCGGCACCCCAATCCTAGCCAGCCAGTCCATGTCATGAAATGCATTGTCAAAACAAAAAGCAACATTACAACGGTTATCCAGAGCCCCCGGCCTAGAGACGTGCGCAATAGGGAGCCTCTCTGCGACGCAGCAAAGGCGGAACCACAACTCCGACCATGGCCTGGCTACAGCATGCGAGGATGTTGCCCACCGTTGTACGGATGGGAAGGGATCATAGAGTCAAGGGTGGCGAAGCCGACAGTGGGGTAGTGGGACCGACTGCGTGACGGTGTCCTGAGGCTGGCCGCAGCGCGGCGACTGACGCAAAGCAGGACAAGAACAAGTGGAATTAATGTGTCTATCAATGCAGGTTATGGTTGTGTTGGATCGTATGATGGTCGTCATGAGAGTGCTGCGGGCCGACCCGCAGCATCAGCCGAGGAGGAAGGAAATGGACATGCGGTCGGGATAGGGATAGTAGGGTGCGGGCCAAGACGAAGAAATTATAGGGGCAACACCGCTGGTAACCATTATGGTCCAGGGTGCGCACTTATTGCAGCGCGCTGGCAGTCAGGCGCGCAATTTCGGCCTCGATATCGGCGAGAGCGGCGCCAAGGCTCCGTGCGTCCTCATACTTGCGCTGCGCGTTTGCCTCGGCAATAAACGACCTGCGCACGTCAGTAACGCCTCGCCTTGCCATCCGCCCGCCGCTGCGGGACTAGACTCGACTCACTCTAGCTGGGCCTGCTGCTCGAGCAGCGGCTGGAGCGCACGCGCGACGTCGTCCGCTTGGTCGGCGCCCACGCCCTCGGCGCGCAACACGTCCCCGAGCCTAGCCTCAACAACCACCATGTGCTTGGCCTTGGCGCTCGCCACAGCACGCTCGAGCCGGGGCACCGCGCTGACCTGCACCATTGCGCGCGCGAGGAACATGGCGGCCGACCGCGCAAGTGCGCCTTGCACGCCGGCCTGCCCGGCACCCGCCCCGGATTCTTCGGGCATAGTCACGGGCAGCGCCGCGATGCGCTTCGCGACCGCATCGTATTGTCCTAAAAGCGCGAGCAGGTGCTTGTGCTGCGCCACGAGGTCGGTGAGGTCGAGGTCGTCGATCTGGTCGGCAGCCACCTGCTGCTGCGCCTCGTCGAGCTCTGCGGAAAAGTCGGGGAGGCACCCGTCAATCTCGGCCTGGAGCGAGCGGAGCGCGACATACAGCCGCTGGAAAGGTGTGACACGCTGCCGCTCAGCCATAATCTGTTTGCGCGAAACGATAGCCCAGCAGTCGCGGCACACTCGCAGACCCTTGATTTGTACCTCTTGCGGTTGCTGGCCCAACGGGCTGGCGCTGCCGCCCCCACCGCCAGCACTGTGGGCGACAGAGAGTGACGACGCAGACGACCGGCGCGTGTGCGCTGGCGACTGTGCCCGGCGCACCGACGGGGGGATCTCGCCACGCTTCGCCCTAAATGCGCTGGCGGGATCAGACACGGCATTGTTGTCCAGGCTCATCCAGCCGACAAAGCCCTCGTCCACCTCTTGGCCCCGTCCAGTGCGGTAGTCGGCTACGAGCAGCAGGCTACACTTTTCCCTCCGCATGCCTGCCGGTAGCCCATCCTGTCCGCCGCCCTCTCCGTTATCTGCGGGCTCTCCAAAGATTTGCGTCTGTATGGCCACCAGCGCCGGTGGGGTTGGGGGCAGGGAACACACGATGCGCCCACACAGTCGGCAGTGGTGTTTCCGCGTGGAGAGCGAAAAGCCGACTGCGCAGATCCTGCACTTTCGCACATCGGCGTCCTCCTCCCACTTGACGAGGGTCTGTTCAGCCGCTGCGTGTCAGTCGCATTGCTCCGTAGTCCGTCGCTCCACTCACCTCGCTTCCGTGCCTCCTCGGGGTTGGGGCCCGTGGCCATCTTGAGTCCCTTCCATACTTCCTTCGGATTCAGTCCCTCGAGGTCGATCGACAGGAGGCCGCCCTTACGGGTGCTGGGCGCAGGAACGGTGGCGGTTGGCCGCGCTTGGGTGGCCGGGTTGAAATGTAGATCAACGAGTTTGGCCCAGCGTCGTCCCAAGCGACCCTCCTCTTTTTCTCGGTCGACGGCATGTGTCGCACGGCAGACCACAAACTCGGCGGTGCGGTCGTGGCGCACGCCGGACGGCTGGAAGCCGATCTTGTATGGCATGCCTGCGCCACGCACGCGTGCTGACGAGATGCCGGGTGAATGCGACTGGGTCGCGCCGAGGCCGATACCGCCAGTGGAGGACGCGCGCGCATGACCTCGCAGCGCTTGAGTATGTCCTGATGGCGGGCCGTGTGCGCTGTGGTTGGACCCGCGGCGTGCGTGCCCGCCGGCGTTGGGGGGTGACGGCGGTGATGTTATGCCAGCGGTGCTGGGGTTAGATGTGGATCCTGGCGGAGGCGTCAGGGACGGCCCAGCAGGCGACGTCGCGACCGCTGGCAGTGTGCTGCTCCGCACAAACGCATGCTGTGTAGGGGATGCAACGGGAGAGGCAATGTTGAGGCTCGTGGTGGAGTGGGACGATTGGTGGTTCGCGTCCCCACCCAGTCGGGACATGTTAGCCGGGCGCGGGGCGGAGCGGCCGTTCAAGCCGTTTGCTGGCGGTGGAGGGCTGACCTTACCAGACGGGCCCGCAGTAGCTGCAGCCCCAATGACCTGGGCAAACGAGTCGCGCCGGGGGGTGGACGCCGATGCTCGCGAGCTGGCACGCGCTCGCGGCTCGGGAGGCGAACCGACAAATGACGACGGCCGACTCCCAACCCCCCCCGTACCAGCCTTGATGAAGCCGTTGACTTCCTGTCCGACGGTCGACGCCACGGTCGCCACACCGCTGAGCGACGACGTGATGAACTCGCGCGTCCGTCCTTCACCACGCGGCGCAAGCGCCGACAACCACTGCCCGGCACGCTCGGCCGCCAGTTGCGCCGCACCACCTGCGCTCGCCGACGACTGGGACCGCTGCCTCCCTGGCGGCGTGGGGCTTGCGTTGGCGCTTGGTGCAGCGCTGCCGGAAGGTGTCGCGCCCGAGTTGGTCGAAGTCGACGAGCCAGGTGACGTGCCAAAGAGTGGTGGTGGTGCGAGGTGTGCGGACGACGTGGACATGGTGCTGGAGCGTAGGTTGTTGTTGGCCGCCGAGCGTGTGGTGGACGTCGACGAGTTTAGGGCAGCCGCACGGTTCGGTGTTGGTGCGCCCGCCGTGGCCGTTGTGCTGCTGACAGAGTGCGTACCGAACGCACGGCGATTTGCAGGCGGTGGCGGCCCGCTCGAGGATGCCAGTGCTCCGCTGGTCGCGGACATGATGGTGGTTGTGGAGTTCGGTGAGGGATGATGTTAAGAGTGGAAACGTCTTGGCTGGATGTGGATCCCAAGACGATCCTGGCAGGTGGCCTGATGATGACGACGACAATGGCAGGCCTGGACCTGGTTTCTATGCATTACAACCAATTTCTAATCAAGCCTCACGTGCATTCAACCTAGCAATAGTAAAAAAACCATTTACGTAAAGTATATATGTGTACAGCATCAAGGGCCACGTGACCTATTAAGGCACTAAAGAAAGCGGGGATTGAGGTTATTTCCGCTATAGCCCCCAGTGGGACGAATCTGCGCTCCTGCGAGCGACGATTCATCTCTCGTGTCAACCCACTACACCCCTCCCAGCATCTCTCCACCAGCTGCCAGGACACGCACCATGGGCCGCTCCGCCAAGCTCTTCAAGCGCCAGACGCAGAAGCAAAAGGCCGTCAGCAAGTTGGTGAAGGCCGCCTCCAAACCGCTGCCCGAGCCGGTCAAGGAGGAGGTCGAGCGCGCGGCAGCTGTCGAGGGCGGGAAGAAGAAGCGCAAGACCCTGCGCGCCAAGGCGGACAAGGTGTGTGTGACTCCGTAGGTGAGGGGGTGGGGGTAGAATGGCTGAGGCCGAATGAGATCCGTGGAGCCTCTCGGGAAAGGCAGGAGACCAGAGGGCCGAGCGGCACTCGGATGGCCAACGCTGACGGGTGATAGAAGAAATAGACCGTCCATGTCGACATAGCGGACGTGGTGCTGTCGTGACCAGGATACATCGACATATCGATGCGTCGCCCATTGCTTATCCATACCCAAGCGATGCCGCAGTCACTGCTCCATTTGTTCGCGTCGCTTTCCCGTTCCCATTCCATTTTCTGTTCCTTATCATCATGACCTTGTTGTACAATTGGAACCATGTATTGGGCTGTTTGCCTGATAGTGTCTCGAGTCACGATGTTGCAAGATGTGTGAGCGTTACGAGCTCCATTCGAGAATCCGTTGCACATGTCCTTTGTCTGGATCGGTTCATCATTCTTCCTGCTGCGATGTTACTCCTTCCCGATCGGGCTGTGCTGATTCTATTCTAATTCACAGATGCATGCTACAGCGCTGTACATCCGATTTTTAACCTAGGTTTAGTCATCGGTGGTGGTATGGTACTTAGGCAAGAGCCTTGTTAAGGACCGCCTTGGTAAAGTCGGTGGTGGACGTGCTGCCGCCAACGTCGGCGGTGAGGTGGGTGCCAGCGGCGATCACGTCATAGATCGAGGACGCAATGAGGTTGGCCTGCTCCTCGAGGCCGAGGTGGCGGAGAAGCATTGTAGAGGAGAGGAGGAGGGCAGTGGGGTTGGCCCTGTTCTTGCCCTGGATGTCCTTGCCGATGTGGCGGCATCCGGGCTCGAAGAGAGCGTACTCGCGGCCAAAGTTGCAGCCGGGGACGACACCGGGACCGCCGACGAGGCCGGCACCAATGTTGCTGATAATGTTGCCGTAGAGGTTGGGGAGGACAACGACGTCAAACTGCTGGGGCTTGGAGACGAGCTGCATCGACGCGTTGTCGACGATCATCGAGTCAAACTTGATGCCAGTGTGGCCGTACTCCTCCTCGGCGATGCGCTTGCAGGTGTTGAGGAAGAGACCGTCACCGAGCTTCATGATGTTGGCCTTGTGGACGCAGGTGACCTTCTCGCGGTTGTTCTTGATGGCAAAGTCGAACGCGAAGCGGGCAATACGCTCGGCCTTGGCGCGGGTGGTGACCTTGAGCGACTCGACGACGCCGGGGTACGACTGGTGCTCGAGACCAGAGTACTCGCCCTCAGTGTTCTCACGGATGATGGCAAAGTCGACATTGTCGTGGCGGGTGGGGAAGCCGGGAAGGGTCTTGCAGACGACGACCGACGCGTAAATGTCGAGGTTCTGACGCATGGCAACGTTCCACGAGTTGTGGCCGCGCTGGTCCATGGGGGTGTAGAGGATGCCCTTGAGGCCGACCTTGTTGCGGGTCAAGCTCTCCATGGCCTCCTGGAAGGCCGAGTCGTTGGGGTTCTCACCCGACACATTGTACTGCTCCCACTCGACGGGCACCTTGAGCGCGTCAAAGACCTCCTTGACCGACTCGGAAACCTCGGGACCGATACCATCGCCAGGGATGAGGGTGACAGTGTACTTGCCTGCGTGCATGTGTTAGCTTTGGGGGGGGCAGCGCAGGGAATGTGGTTTGCAGGCTGCGCAGGGCTGCAGGTTGCGAGGTACTAACCGCCAAACTTGGAGGGAAGCTGGTGGGCATTAGCGATGAGCAAGGGGCCGTGAGGTCGCAGCTGCGGGCACAAACTTACACGCTGCTCCTCCGTGAGGGTTGCAAGAGTGCGCGAGATGGGGACGCGCTAGGCAGGGTTAGCACATGGACGAGTGGTTGAGGTGTTATTAAATTTGTTGTTGCCAGACTGGAGCGGTGATCGCCCCGGCGTGCGCGTCACACACAGCCGTGAAAAGTAACAGCGACGACGGAAACGCAGACATACCTGAGCGCGGGTGGCAGCACGGAGGGCGCCCGAGGTGGAGGCACGAAGGGAGGCAGCGAACATTATGAGGATTAAGGATGGCGGAGAGGGGGGTGGGGAGAAAGAGGATGGGAGGATGCGGATGGTGAAGAGGACAGATGGTGGTGGTGGGTCCGGCGGTATGGTGGTGGTCCCCAGGTCCCGACTGGACCACGGCGTGATGACGACGGGGGCGGCCAGAGCGAAAATCCTGCAAGCGCACACCGCCAGGCAGCCACCCAGGGGGAGCCCAGCCAGCGCCAGGCACGCTCGCGCCGTAGGCTCCTGGCCCAACCCTCTGCGCTGCTGCAGTCTGTTTATGGATTTTCGAACTTTTGCGCCCAGTGTGCAAACGGAATTGGTCGGCCGGATCAGATTTCATGAGCCCTCTCTGCACTGGGCAGCGCGTAGGGCGAGTATCGCCGCACAGCGCCGCTCTAACGCGCTAAATGCTTGTCCCCGTTCCCTTGTCGTCTCCTGAATAGACGTGTGCCATTGCCGCCGGCATACGAACAAGTCGGAGAGCGCGCGAGGCGTGTTCGATCCACTCCTTGGCCACGCTCCTGCCCAGCAGCGGGTGTCCTCGACGCTTCTCTTGACTTGTAACGGAACGCAATCTGCGGCGACAGATGCGACTTGGCACTACACGGGTCACACACACATAAACACACACACACACACGCGCACTGGCGATCACGTCGATGAGCATTGGGGGTGGATGAGCAGCTGCAACGCGCATAACAAGACATCGTCACGCGCAAACTGCTGGTGGTCGTGTTGGGACTGCCTGCCCAAGCGTCTGGAATACCACACACACGACTTTGGCCACTTGCCATTCGGACGCAGCGCCTGTCGCACCCTTGCTCGCAACAACGCCGATGCCCTCCCCCACCCCGTGAAATAGGTGGCCCTATCTCGATGGTCAACGGCCTCATACGCCGATTACCCCGTACAGAGTGCATTGGCCGTCCGAAGCGTCAAGCAGCGGGTCCGAGAGCAACACGCAGTGGTCGCTAACAATGCCGCTCCTCATCGAAAGCCAAATTTGCCGATAACTTATCGACCAGATTCGAAACTGGACATGGCCGATTCGAAAATCCGCAGCCCAGCCAACCAGAGGGAGACTGCTCCCCTGCATCAACTGCTCTTTCCTCACGTGTATGCGCTGGTGGCGGCGGGCTCGGGGTGTGGCGTCCATGTCCTGGTCCCCTGGCCTCGGCATGCAAGGCGGCACACGTCACAGGTGGGGGAGGCTGCGAGCGGGGGTACAGGATCCTCCGGGCGGGTCTGCCCTGCTTGACAGAGAGGGATGCCGCCAGCGGGGTCATCTGGGCACGCCCACGCGGTTTGACCGATTCCTGGCGCTTTTCGTCCCTAAGAGTATCCCCGATGATCTCCGGGACGTTTACTGGTGCTTGACCATTAGAGGTGCTCTGGTGGTGAGGCTGTGATACGTGCCGTACATACTGCTACGGTACTCATTAGTCGTAAGTGTGTGGCTTGAGCTGCTACAGGATATCTGGACGCTTGCATGGATTATCGTACTCGTGAAGAGGCACAACCTCGACGATCACGTCCACCCGTGCTCCCCAGCTTCCAGTTTGGCCACTGCCGGCGGTAACCGACCGATCGACCGATGAAGCTTAATCAATCAGATGATTATGTAATGTGACCAGTGTATTATGTAATGTAACCGCGGTCGAGAAAATCCTATCCATTCCCTCTAGATAACAACGTGGGAAAAGTTGGATTTTCTCCACCCAAGTCACAGCTAGCTGCCCAAGGTCCACCATTCGAGTATCGTCCGCGACAGCAATCTTGTATCCATCTCCTTATGCTCACGCGCAGCCGCTTGTCGTTTCTTGTCTACCTGTCCCGCAGATCTACCC
This sequence comes from Apiotrichum siamense, assembly GCA_023653615.1. Taxonomy (NCBI): domain Eukaryota; kingdom Fungi; phylum Basidiomycota; class Tremellomycetes; order Trichosporonales; family Trichosporonaceae; genus Apiotrichum; species Apiotrichum siamense. The sequence goes on from JALJEG010000001.1 coordinate 1,889,644, forward strand.
GGCTTCCCCGCTCCGCTTCCACCGCTGCCACCACCATGTCCCAGGCAGAGGCCTACTCCGCACCCGAGTCTGCGCTCGCCTCCGAGCTCCCCTCCGAGGCGCCGACGCCGCACGACACGCCCGGCTGCAACACCCCGACACCCGGCACCGAGCCCGGCACCGAGCCTGCGCTCCCCCAGAGCGTCATTGACAAGTGGCTCAACCCCGAGGGCCCGCCGCGCGGAGCAACGTTCGGCGCGCGTCGCCTGCAGGAGGAGGACGACGTCTTCTCCAAGAATGCCTGGTGGGTATATCTCGCAGAGCATGGTTATCTCCGCATGGCGCCGCGAAACCACGCCGCTGACACTACAGGGACCATGCGGTACTTCCAGACGGCTTTGATGAGCGCGCGGCGGAGATTCTCGCGTCGCACGCCGCCAACCCTGTCGCCCACCCGCCCAAGTACAACGACAAGCCTGCCAACTATTGGAACCGCTTCTACAAGAACCACCAGGACCAGTTCTTCAAGAACCGGCGCTGGCTGCCGCTCGAGTTCCCTGAGCTCGTCGCGTGCTGTGAGGCGGACGCAGGGCCCAAGACGATCCTCGAGGTCGGATGCGGCGCGGGCAACACCGTGTTCCCGCTGCTGATGCACAACGAGAACCCCGAGCTGCGCATCTTCGCGACCGACTACTCGGGCGTGGCTGTTGACGTCGTCAAGAAGAGCCCACTGTACCCGCGTGCCGAGCACGGCATTGGTGAGATGCACGCAGCGGTGTGGGACATCACCTCCAAACCCGAGCCCGGGAGCGACGTCGATTATGCCCTCCCCGAGGGCCTCACCCCTGGGAGTGTCGACGTGCTGTCCGTCATCTACGTGCTGTCTGCACTGCATCCCGGAGAGTGGGAACAGGCAATCCACAACCTTTATACCCTCCTCAAGCCCGGCGGCACGCTGCTTGTCCGGGACTATGCGCGCCACGATCTCGCACAGCTGCGCATCAAGCAGGCGCGCTTGCTCGATGTCCCCAACCTGTACATCCGCGGTGATGGCACGCGCGTTTACTTTTTCGAAAAGGAAGAGCTCGGCGACATGCTCACGTCGCCGCCGCGCAGTGGCGGGTCGACGCCGAAGTTCCAGGTCAACCAACTCGCCGAGGACCGCCGCTTGGTGGGTAACATTACGAGAGCTCTGCTAACGCCCCAGCTCGTCAACCGCAAGCAAAAGCTCCAGATGTTCCGCATCTGGCTGCAGTGCAAGGCTGTGAAGCTTTAAAGAGTATAAGATAAGTTTTAATAGAGCTTACAATTGTTGTACAACTCTCTGCATGTGTTTGGGGTCTCTCGTCCTCTCAGACAGCCAGCTTCTCCATGGCCTCAAGACCGTCGCTGAGACACAGCACCTCAACGTGCTTGCCGATCCCGGGCCACGGCTTACCGGACTGGAAAGTGTCCTCTATGGGTACCGGCGGCGCCTCGTCGGGGTTGTCAGCGGCCGGCGCGTTCTCGTCCGGCATTAATGTCTCGGCAGCAATCTGCCCGAACGCGGCATAGACAAAGTTCGAGTCGGCAAGTGGCGACAGGTCGTCGCGTTTCTCAAGGCGCTGCGCATCAGCCCTAGTCTCACGGGCTTACGCACCTCCTTGATCTGTTGGTATCCTGCCTCATAACCTGTGATCTCGCGCACAACCTCGCCGCTCCCGAACGCGTGGTACACGCGCACGTCGTAGATGCGGAACAGCACATGGTCGACGCGCACGAACAGCCGCTGCAGGATGAAGAATGAGTGCGGCATAACGCGGATGCGCACGTTCAACTTGCTCTCGCCATTGTCATGCAGCTCGTCCTCGAAGAGGGCGACGTCGTCGTAGAACAGGATGCGGTCGAGGACAGGATCCTGACGCGCGAGCAACGGGAGCGGGATCGCATGCGAGCGTGTAGGTTTGAACTAGCGGTTGTCAGTTAGGATGCAGAAACAGCACCAACCTCAGAACCACTTCCCGCGTAGGTGGTGGAAAACGTCCAATCGTGTGGCCGCACCGGCTTGCTGCTCAGCGGCACGTCGGTCAACGCGCTCGTCGCAGATCTGCACAATCAACACTGCTCGCTACACAGTCCGCACGCACCGATGCTTGCTCCACTTGTCAGCCATGCTGACCTGGACGCCCCCGCCTACACGTTCCTCCCACCCCTCGCCGACCGGCACCGTCTGCAACGCGTCCCTCGCACTGTACACTAGCCGCGCGCCGGACGAGTGTTCGAGCTCGAGCGCATTATGCCCAAACGTCATCTCGGGGAGCGGGAGGCGGAGCTCGCGCTCAAGCGTCTCGATCTCGGCGTTGTTCAGGATTGGGCGCTTGGTTGTGCGCACGACCCATGCACCAATGCGCAGCGTCGTGCCGTACGAGTGTCGCTCAATGGAAAAGGCCGGCATCGCGCCGCCCACCGCTGACGCGGGGGTCACGTGTGCCTGTGTCGGGGGCCCGGAGTGCCTGGTAGCCATTGCGGGGGCCACTGTCGGAGGTGGGGCTCGTGTTGGCGTGGGAGGAGTTGCGCCTGGCGTGCGCGTCGCTTCAAAGCCAGACATAATGGTCGTGCCGGAAGTTTGGGCAACGCCAGCTATGGATATCCGATTCGCACTCGGAAACGTTGATGGCCAAGGAAGCGTCATCGCGGGAGCAATTTTAGGACTGGGTCTGGCACAATGCAAGATGTCACGTGTGGCGAACCTGTGGCACTTGCTCACGAGCGCACCAGTACATTGTGCTGTGTGGCACTGATATATGGTGATATCTGAACGGCGTCGTATCTTCTTGGCATATCGCGTCTTTTCTCTCGACCTCGACCTCTACCACAATCCAGGATCTCAGGATCTCAGGATCTCAAAAAAGAGAGCCTCGAAAGGCTCTTTGACCACTGACAGGATCGAACTGCCGACCTCCGCATGGACTGACAAGCTGCTGCTTATTAGTACGATGCTCTAACCAGCTGAGCTAAGCGGCCACTTGATGTTGGGATTGTCGACGTCTGATCTGACTAGATCTGGTGAAGGCGTGCCAGTGTAGGTGCGGCGAGACTCGACAGAGGAGCGCGGTGCCACTAATACTGGTGCGGAGCAGCGGGAGCGCAGCGGA